>PVJC01005058.1:0-44931 GCA_004026665.1 Murina feae | reverse complement strand
CTATGCACATTTAAATTTTTCATAGCTATGACCCTAATATTCTCCAAAAAATGTGTTATCAATGAACACCCTTAGCATTAATGTGCCAAATAACTCATTTCCTAACGTCCTTCTGTGGTCGGCAGTGAGACAGACATGAGCAGAGCAAGGACGATGCTCAGGTACAGAAGGTCCCCAGGGTGGAAAGCCCTGGGTGACTAGCAAAGGGCAATCATAATGGTGGGAGCTCACCCTAGGGTGACCTTTTCTCCCCTAGCATATCCCTGGTCATACAGTTTGGACCCCCTGACCTTTCCTCTAGAGAGATAACATTTAGGCCTCAGCAGTATTTCAGCTCTGGGCCCAGAAAAGCAATCAAACCAGACCAGCGACCCCATGGCTGCCCTCAGGACCAGCTGCATTGAATAATGACTCCTGCCCAGGCACCAACCATTCGGTGCAGACCTACACCCAGAAAGGACACACATGGAAAGCTGCTGAATATTCTATTGAGGTCTCTCCCTGGGACCTCCCCTACACTCTCCACCCACCTGGGAGCATGCCTTTGCCTTTCCCTTTCCCTTCCCCTTGCCTCCTGCCCCCCTCAGGGGTAACGTTAGCATTCCCTTCCTCACTCCCAAGCTCCTAAGGACCTTCCTTTGCCTCTATAACTTCTTCCTAAGCTCATTTCTCCTACATAGTGCTTCTTCTACCTCTATAATCATATAAATAAATGTAAGAAAAAGAAAGCAGAAGAAAGGAGAAAGGAGAAAGGAGAAAGGAGAAAGGAAGAAAGGAAGAAAGGAAGAAAGGAAGGAAGGAAGAAAGGAAGGAAGAAAGGAAGAAAGAAAGAAGAGAGCCCAGAATTGACTCAGATTGGTCTGACTGGGGTCATGTGTCTTTTTCCAACCAATTACTACAGCTGGGAAAATGCAATATTCTCATTTGCTTAAGCCAGTTAGGTCGAACTCTTAGAATGTGGTCATTTCTGACCAGATCACAAGGCTGGGAAATTCCCAGGACTATTACAAAGGGGAATCAGGCCAAGGGCGCTATAGACACAACCAGCAAGTTTCCTATGGCATGGCTATTCGCGGGCGACGTCTCCATCAGCCCGTCAGAACTTCTGACCAGCATGTGAGCTGCGTAGTAGTGACTTCCAGGATCCTGTGAGCTGGTCACAATGACAACATCTGTGGGTGGCCACACTGCCCACAGGAGCTGATTCAGCCCGGCAGGCAGCAAGTTCCTGACTGTGGTTAGCCCTGGCCTATTCATTCATGTCTAGCTTATTTGTTTAAATTGATTTCAGAGATGAAGGAAAAGGGAGAAATAGAAACATCATTGATGAAAGAGAATCATCGATCAGCTGCCTCCTGCACGGCCCCTACTGGGGACGGAGCCCACATTCTGGGCATGTGCCCTTGACCGGAAGCGAACCCGGGACCCTTCAGTCCGCAGGCCGACGCTCCATCCACTAAGCCAAACCAGCCAGGGCCATGTCTGGCTTTTAGCCCTCCACTCCCACCTGACCTCAGAGATGGCTCAGTTGGAGACTTATTTATAAGATTACAGGAGCTCCTGAGTTCTTAGGCCTGTGACTGCCCTTTTCATACACAATGAGACGTCCATGAGCTGGACTTGGAAAAGGGGATGCAACAGAGATGTCCACAGCAGAACATGCCTAGAACCACTCAGGCTCACCAAGCCTTGACTCACCAAGCACCTGTGCCAGGTCCTGTCCCAGGGATGTGTCTTTAAGGAACCAGTCAGGTGGGGAGATGGTGGTGCCCAGGCTCACTTGTTCAGATGGGAACAAGTGAGGAGGCAGAAGTAGGGCCTAAGGACAGGGGCAGGCCCCTCCCAGGCCAGAGGCAAGAATGTCCACCCCAGCAAGTGGAGCAGCAGGGCCACCTCAGCCCTAACCCACAGACTCTTGGCCCTACGGAAGGTCAGTGCCTCTCTGGCAGCTCCCAGGAAATCACTGAAGTTGTGTCCCCCAGTACAAATCAGGAAGGTTCAACCTCAAGGCTGGGACCCAACACCTCTGCACACTCTCAGGGCTTCACAGCATTCCCTCTGAGTCCTTCTCGGCAGTGGCTCTGGAGTGGGGAGGAGGAGAGGGGAGCGGAGAGCAGGCAGCCTCACCTTCTTCCTCCTTCCTTCAGATCCCACCTCTTCCTGGGTCTTCCAAAGCAGGTGGGATTCACGGTGAAGCCAAAGGGAAAACTTCACTGCAACCACGCGCCCCAACAGACGCCTGAGAGCTACCATTCCTTCTTGTTAGGCAGCCCTTCCTCCGGTCGGACAGTCCGCACCAGCACTCGGAGCACCTGTGTGTGTCTGGTCCCATGTCTGTGGCAAGCAGGGCCCGGAATGCTTGGGTGGAGGGTGCCTGGCTGGGCCCATTCTCAGCTTTGACTAAACTAACTTGCCAAGTGGCCAGGGGCAAGTCCCTCTCCCGCTCAGTCTCCCCCGGCCAATAAAACACAGGTTGTGGGCTTCCCCACCCTAACAGTGCACAATGTGAGCACTCAAGGTCCAGACAAGCGGGAGCAGGGGTAGCTGCATCGAAATGGGGGAGGGCAGCAGGAGGGCCAGCTGGGCAGACCCCCACAGACAAAAAGTCCCCAAGGTCAGGCATTGAACACTATCTCCAAATGATTCCACGCACTCATCTCTATGCACCAATAGAAATGAACAAAGACTTCTGGCCCCATTTACCAAAACATACTACCTGCAAGGCCCATGAAATTCTATTTTTAAATAAACTCTTAAACTTTGGAATAAATTGTAGATTTACACGCAGGCTGCAGAGATAGCACAGACTGTTCCCAAATACTTCGCTTTCGGTTTCAGTTTCTCCTCATGTTACCTCACACCACGGTGCCACATCATCAAAACTAGAAATAGGCCTGGCCCGTGTGGCTCAGTGGCTGAGCGTCGACCTACGAACCAGGAGGTCACGGTTAGATTCCTGGTCAGGGCACAAGCCCGAGTTGCAGGTAGAGGGCGTTGCAGGAGGCAGCCGATCAATGATTCTCTCTCATCCTCGGTGTTTCTGTCTCTCCCTCTCCCTTCCTCTCTGAAATCAATTAAAAACAGATCAACTAGAAATAAACACAGCATTGGTACATCTCTGTCCACGGAAGTCCAGATGGGACTGGAGCTGAACCAGCTTTCCCATCGATGCTCTCTCTGACCAGGGCCCAGCTTGGGAAACCATCCTCGGCCCTGTGATTCTGTCTCTCTGTGCTTTTCATGCCCCTTGCAGTTTTGAGAGTCCTGGTCAAGTATGGACATTTCTAGAATGTCCTTCCACTGGGTTTTGTCTGATGTTTTCCTCTGGGGTTACAGGGTTGGGGGAAGAACAGCAGGGAAGGGAAGTGCCCTTCTTAGCACATAATATGGGGGACACATGATAGCCATTTAACCTGCTGCTGCTGCTGCTGCTGCTGCTGCTGCTGCTAACCTTGACGGTTTGGTCAAGGTGGTGTCTGTCAGCTCTCTTCACTGTAAGGACACTGTGAGACGAGGGGCTAATTAGGCTGAGGGAGGGAGAATCTAATAGACTATTTGGAAGATCTGTCTCTTCTCCTGGCCCAGTTTGTCCTTTAGTCAATCACTTATTTCTACCTGCACGGGCTCCCAGATATGAATTTTATGCAAATCCTCTGTTGTTTATTTTATTGCTCTCACTGTTGTTGCTTTGGCAGTTTCCGGCTCCTGGGTCCCTCTGACGCTCTCCCATTTTTGGGGGGTTTTGAGCACTTAACCGACTCTGGGACCACAGACCTTCCTGGCTCACCTGTTCCCTGCCCCTGCCCTGGAATCAGCCATCCCTCCATGAAGCGAACATACTTAAAAACAAGCCCACCAATCACCTTGTCAATATAGCGCATTGCAGTCGAATATGTGATGAAAAGACTCAATTTGTTCAACTGCAGTTCAAAACCCAGACCTTGATTTTTGTATCTCTACTGCGACGAGTCTTTTTTTTTTAAATCCCACCCGAAGGTGTTTTCATTGACTTGAGAGAGAGAGGAAGAGAAAGAAACAGATCAGTTGTCCCCCCACTCAATTCATCCTGACTGGGGGTTGAACCCACAAACCTAGGTATGTGCCCTGACTGGGAATCGAACCTGCAACCTTTTGGTGTACAGGACGATGTTTTATCCCACTGAGCCACCAGGCCACATAGTACAGACTGTTCCCAAACACTTCTCAGTTTCAGTTTCCCCTCATGTCACCTCACACCACGGCGCCACATCATCAAAACTGGAAATAGACCCAGCCGGTGTGGCTCAGTGGTTGAGCGTCGCCCTATGAACCGGGAGGTCACGGTTAGATTCCCAGTCCAGGCGCATGCCCGTGACAAGTCTTTTATAAATACACCAGGAGCCACAAAACCTGAGAGGAACCTGCCCTTCCCCCATTCTCAGGCCCTGTTGAATGTAACCTCTGCAGTCACTCTGCCAAGGGCTGGGAGCAGCCTGCCCACCCTTCCCGCAGAGGTGACCTACTTCCTTCATCCACCGTAGCCTGAGCTGCCTGCCCGGGGGAGCTACCAAAGGCCAAGGTAACTAATTCCTGGGACCTTTTCCTCTCCAGCCTCCCCCACTCGGGGGCAGCCGGTCCTGGGGCTCCGCAGACCTCACCCAGGCTGTCCAGGTGCAGGCAGGTGTCAGGAAAGCAGGGAAGTTCCAGGAAGGAAGTTGGCAAGCCCAGCCACTGCGTCATGCATGCAAGAGGCAGAGGGGGTGTGGCGGCACCATGAGGTCTAGAGGGCTCCTGGGCACTGGGGCCAAGGTTTGCAAAGTCCCGCTGTAAGTGGAGCAGGGACTCTGTGGGAGAGGGTCCCAGAGCAGCCCTCAGTTCTGGAGAAGACGGTGGGCTCCCAGGGAAGCGCAGTCAGTCCTTCTGAGCCGGAAGACAGCTAGACCTCACTCCCTCTGGGAGGGCACAGACCTGCATGACTCACCGCTCAGTCCCGCTGCTCCCTCTGGCACAGAGCTGGGCAGCATGGATCCTGGGAGCCTGGGTGGAGTCCCAGCCCAGTCCTGGCCCCAGAGGAGATCCCAAGCAGGCAATCACAGCCCAGCACGTAGGGAGGTGGAGGGGGGGGGACACAGAGGAGGAAGCAAGTCAGCATCTAAGGAGTCCGGGCAGGCCTCCCAGAGGAGGTGACATCATCAAGATGAATGGAACTGGCCAGGCAGCAGTGGGGAGAGGGGAAGGGGAACTCTCCTGGGCTGGGGAAGGAGCAGATGCAAAGGCACGGAAGTGTCTGCAGGGTGCTGGCACAGTGCCCGCCGCCTGGTACGTGCTTTATAAATGTGAGGCATTATCGCTGTGGCATTCTTGACTTATCATTATGATGATTAACCTGAACTCGTTACTTACTATTATTCCTATCTGAAAGCTAGTTACTCCAATGAATAAACGCCTAGCATCTGCTAAGCTCTTCTCAGCTCTAAAAGGAACTGTTGGGAAGACAGGGGTGCAGCGTACAGTGCTCAGTGGGAGTGGCTGTGAGCATGTGATGAAGTTGCAGTATCCCTGGGGTGCCCAGAGCAGGGAGCAGCTTCAGGACAGAACTAGAAATGCATGCTCCCTCCCTGGGGTGGTCTGTGGCCTCGGGAACCACATGAAGAGTGATGCGTGGATAGAGCTGTGAGTTTTCAGCTCTGCCAGCTCCGGGACCTGAACAGTGGTTTCGCCTTTCTGAGTCTCTGAGAGTCCATTCCCTCAGCCCTACAACTGCTTTAAAACAGGCATGCTCTTTGTAAGAGTAAAAAAAAAAAAAAAATCCTATAAACAGCAACTAATAACACATTAATGGATAAATGACTAGTGGTATATTCCACAATAGAATATTATTTATTAATAAATATAAAAAACATTGCTGCTCTGGCCAGGTAAGTCAGTTGGTTAGATATGCCAATATTTCGGGTTGGATCCCCAATCAGGGTACATACAAGATTCAACCAATGAGTAATGAAGAAGTGGAACGAGAAATCTCTCTTTCTCTTTCTCTCTCTCTCTCTCTCTCTCTCTCTCTCTCTCTCTCTCTCTCTTTCTCTCTCTCTCTCTCTCTCCCTTCTCTTAAAATCAGTAAAAAAAATGTTAATGCTTCATGAAAAAGAAGGTCACATAATCATGCAGAATGATTCTATTTGCACGAAGTTAAGAAAAAAGGATAACTAACCAATATATTATTTAGGGATTCATACAAAGATGATAAAGCTTTAAAAATCAAAGAAATTATTAGCACAATTAGAACAAAATTCAGGAAGGTGGCTATTCAAGATGAGGTTACAAGGCTGTAATCGAGGCCCATGGCAGGCCTCAAAGGTACTGGCACAGGTGATAGGGCACGTGGATATTGTATTATTACTACCCATTAAGTTGCACATGTATAGGGTATATGGTGTCTTTCACAATAAACATTTTTTTTTGTTACAACACTGATAACATGTAACCTTACAGGACACATACTTACCAAAAGGCCAAGAAAATATAAGTAAAGTATTGGCTCACACATGAAACTCAGTATTGAGTACTTGGTTTCCTGGGACTCAGTTTCCCCATCTACAAAGTGAGCTGGTGGCACAGCCATGGACTGGTCCTCTAGCTTGTGGCTTCCTTGGTCCCTTTGTTCACACACACACACACACACACACACACACAGGTGGTTTCAAAAGTGACAAAGATGGCATCTGCTGCCCTGGAATGGGAGCTCCGGGTTCTGGTCCCCAGCCTCTCCCGCCAGGACAGTGAAGCCTTTTCTGAATTTCTCGGGAAAGGGGCGTGATAACCTCTGTGCCCCTCGGCTAAGCCCACGTGGACACTCTAAAGTGCTCCCTGTAGGATCGAGACGGGCTGACCTGGGACCCTGGACGCATCCTCGGAGGCGGGGTGGCCTCATTGGAGCTGCGTGTGAGACAGCCTTCTGCGAACATTCACGGGGTGACGGGTCGGTGCACCCCCGCTGCCCGCTTTCCCCGGGGCGCCGCGGGGCTGCCGTTCTCGCCTGGCGGGGCCCGGGTCTCGGAAACGCGGCCCCGCCTCTGCGCGCCCGTCCTCCCCGCGCACCTGGGGGCGCTCCCGTCTCAGCACCGGAACCCACCGCCCGCGGTGCGGGGCGCCCGGTGCCGGGGTCACCCCGCGCCCCTGGCCGTATCTGCATCAGGTGGGGGCGCCCGCAGGCGTCCGAGGGCACGTGGGTGCCTGCGCCTCCCCTCTGACTTGGGGCGCGCCCCTGCCTTCCACGCGCGGGCCGTGCGCCCCCGCCCTCTCCACCTCCCCGCCGCAGCCGGGGCCGGGGGCCCGCGGACGGGACGTGTCTCCACGCCCCCGGCCCCGGTTCCCAGTCGGGCAGGGAGCGCGCGGCCGCAGCGGCGGAGCCGGAGGCGGGGGGCGGGGCGGGGCGGGGCGGGGCGGGGCCGACGGCGGGCGGCGCGGGGCGGAGCAGGAAGGGGCGGCGGCCGACTAGCTCTGCGCCTACAGGGCTTCCGCGTCTGGGTCCTCAACTCAGTGCCCGCCCACCGGCCGGTATAAAGGCGCCGCCGGCCTCGCCCCTGGGACTCGGACCCATGGAGACGCCGCCGGCCGCCCGGGGTCCACGGCGGGGTGAGTGGTTCGCGGTGGGGCCGGGGCGCGGGGCGCGGACAGGGGAGGGGGCGGGAAGGGTTCCCCTGAATCCGCGGGACGGGGAGGCACGTGGGGCTGGTCCCCTCCGGCCTCCAGGGTTCCCGGGACCATCTCCAACTTAGCCCAAGTTGGGGGCCAAGGGGGAGGAGAGGCCAGCTCCGGAGGGGGAGCCTGGGGAGCTCGGGGCCGGGACAGCGCGCGTCACCGAGCCCGCAGCCAACCAGACTTTTCCGGAACTTTTCTGGCCGGTGGGTCTCCCCGGAAAGTTCTCCCCCAGCCCAGGAGGTCGGCCACGGGCTCTGCGCCTCTTGGGCCTGGCTCCGGGCGTGGGGCGAGCGGGCGGGGGCGAAGGCCTCGGCGGGAAGCCCCCGTCCCCCCACCCCCACCCCCCAGCTCCGTTCCAGCCCTGGGTTTCCATCGGAGCGCCCCGCCCCGCAGCTGTGGGGGCGCGGCCAGGTCTTCTAAGGCCTCCCAGGACATCTGGGTCCCTTGGGTTGGCGTGGGGCTGAGCTTGGGGCAGGAGGTGGAGTCAGACTGTCTAAGTTCAAACACTTGCGACACCAGCCTACCAGCCGGATGACCTTGAGCAAGTGCTTACTGTCTGTGGCTCAGTTTCATCCTGGAATGACGACCCCGCACCGGGGCGCTTGGGGAGGATTACCAGATGTTTGCAGAAGGGTGCCACCAGCGGTGCTTCCTTCCGTTGGGTGGGGCGGGAGAGGCGGAGAGGGGTGAAAGAGAACCATTCCCCATCCCTAACCCTGTGGTTTTCCTACCAGGAGCTGTGACTGGGGCCTTCCACCAGTTTGATCTGTGAGTGGCTGGTGGAGAGAGACCCACACAGAAGCCAGCCCCCACCATGAGTCTGTGGGAACCTGAAGACAGCCACAGCTGCCAAGTTACCCCCAGGTCAGCCCAGGAGCCCCCCGCTGAGGAGGCCTCTGCTGCCGAGCTGCAGATGAAGGTGGACTTCTTCCGGAAGCTGGGCTACTCCTCCGCTGAGATCCACAGCGTCCTGCAGAAGCTGGGGGTCCACGCAGACACCAACACAGTGCTGGGCGAGCTGGTGAAGCACGGGTCAGCCGCTGAGCGGGAGCGCCAGGCCTCGCCGGACTCCTGTCCTCTGCTTCCTCTGGTCCCCCGGGGTGGGGGCACCCCCAAGGCTCCCACCCAGGAGCCCTCGTCTCTGGAGGAGGACAAGGAGGTCAGCGACCTGAGACCCGTGGTCATCGACGGGAGCAATGTGGCCATGAGGTACGTGTTTCTTTCGTGGCTGGGAATGGTGGCCCTATGTCTGCATGTCTGGTAGAGGGGCTTCAGGAAAGAGTTTGACATCTTCTCACATACTAGTCTCTAAAGGAAAGTCCTTTATTGAGGCCCTACTGTGTGTCAGGAGGCTCCCAAAATCCTCATGGCCTCTTGGAAGTGGATTGGCTAGGAATGTTTTAGGGATGAGAGCAGAGGCTCAAATACTTGCTCAGGGTCACACTGCTGGGGAGCAGTGGAGCACAGATTCGAACTTGAGCCCTCTTTCTCCAGAGCTCACCTATGCTCTCTGCCTTCCTGAGGGTCTAAGTTCCTCTCCTTCGACGTGAGGCAGTGCCTCGGAAGGAATCAGACCAGCTCCAGCTCCCCCGAGAAGGGCCCGGAGTCATTTGCCCTCACTGAGCCTTCCTCTCCTGTTATCACGGCTCACCCAGCCCTCAGGTGCTGGTTGGAGGAGTCACTACAGAACCTAGAGTAGCTGCTCAGGAAACAGCAGCAGTTGATGCTATTACAATGGTTCAGGCTCTGGGCTCCCATGGAAGCAGGCCAGCTCTTGAGGCCTTTGTGGCTATGACCCAGGATGATTGGTGGGGCCTGTGGGCCAGTGACCTGATGCTTTGGCTTCAGGTGAGCTGTGACCTGGGTCCATTCTGATTCAGCCAGAGCCAGCAGGGCTGGGCTGAGCTCTGGGGACTCCCTGAGGCCAGAGCCAGGACTCCACCCCGGTACCCCTTCCCCCCATACAGGCTTTAACAGGGAATGGGATGGGCTGGGGCAAGGGTTGCCTCTGGCCCTGCTTTCTTCCAGTCCCTCCAGTAAGGAAAAATGCCTGTGAGTGTGGACGAGGAGCCCCCAGACATGGGTGGGCTACTGGCTGCTCTTAGGGATCTCCCAGGTTCACTGCCTGAGACCTCCGTGTCCTTTGTCCCCCTCAGCCTCTCCCACTGCCCAGCTGGGTCAGGTCAGCTGTCTGGTTGGTCCTGGCCCAGCTTAGCCATCTTTAGATCAGTCTTCCCATCTCTGAAATGGGTAGAAGTTTGGGTAAAGCTGGCTCCCACATGCCAGTGGCTGCTGGTCACAGCATGTGCTTTGAAAGTCAGGGGTCCCCTCTCAGGCTCCATCAGCGTGTGGCTGGATAGGTCTATGGGCCTGAGTGCTAAGCTGGGAGCAGCCATGTGCTGTGTGTGTGTGTGTGTTTGTATCCTGGCAGAAGGTGGGGCCTGGGAGGGAGGAGGGGCAGACCATGGAGCGGGTGGCTAGAGGAGCTGGCTGGAGGGGCAGAGCCACGGGGGTTTCTGAGCTGTGGCTGTGGCAGAGGGGAATTCCAGCCTCAGACTTCCTGTCTTAACTGTTTCTGGGTTCCTGCCCTGCTGCCCCCTCCCCCACAAGGGCAGATGGGCCAGCCCACACCGTATGCAAATCGTGGGGAAATTCACCTCTGTTTCCTTCTAAGGGAATTTTTCTCTAGCTGGGCCCAACCCTGGCACATCTTTTCACCTGGGTAGCCTGGCTTGACCCAGCCCTCTGTCCTAAGGTGGGAGCCACCGAGTCCCTTACCAGGGTCTAGTTAGCCAGGCTGAGGGGCCCTGGCCTTCTGGGCAAACAGGACTGCGCTGGGGGTGGGAGGACATCTGGTTTTCCTATGCTGACGGAGCTTCCTCCATCGCAATGAGAGGGACTGAAGGTAGCTGTCTCGAGGCACTCCCGCCTGGGAGGGCTGTCTGTGATGATCTACTTCTGCCAAGAGCAAGGCTCTGACTACCTGCCTAGGGGACATTCTGAAGACTAGGGCTAGAGGCAAGAGACAGAACCTGAACCCAGGCCTGGGGCCCCTGGATCGCCTTCCTGCCCCCAACAGCCAGATCTGAAGTTTATTCGGAGAAAAGGCTCCCACACTTGAGTTTGTACCAAGTGTTAGGAGGGAGGGACAGGCTGGGATCAGACTTGTCCCAGCCAAGGTTTTTGATGCGCAAAGGCAGTACACTGACCTGGAAGCCCTGGCATTCCATTGAGCCCCAGGGCTTGAAGATACTGGCCTAGGATGGGGCATGTGCATGTACACACGTGTGTATAGGAGGAGGTAAGTGGTGCACGTGCAGACTGCATACCTGAGAGAGGAAGCCAAGCCAGGCATGATCACATCCCTGCAGTCTTGGGAGCCAGAGCACCAGGTACTGCCCTTCCAGCCCTGACAGCCAGCTTTAGTGCCCTCACTGCAGTGGCCGTCCCTGAAGGCAGAGAAGGCTTCTCGGAGGTGCTGGCACCTCCTGTGGGACCTGATGGAGAAGTTTGCCAGGAGCGTCATTTTTCCTGTCCCCGGCCTGCCCCTCCCTCCTAACACTTGGTACAAACTCAAGTGTGGGAGCTTTTTCTTTTCTTTTTTTTTTAAAAATACATTTGTATTGATCTCAGAGAGGAAGGGAGAGGGAGAGGGAGAGAGAAACATCAGTGAAGAGAGAGAATCATTGGTTGGCTGCCTCCTGTACACCCTCCACCCCCACTAGGGATTGAGCCCACAACCCAGGCACATGCCTTTGACCAGAATCAAACCAGGACTCTTCAGTCCACAGGCCGATGCCCTATCCACAGAGCCAAACTGGCGAGAGCTGGGAGCTTTTTCTCCCAATAAACTTCAGATCTTGCTGTTGGGGACAGGAACGCAATCCAGTGGCCCCAGGCCTGGGTTCGGGTTCTGTCTCTTACCAGTAGCCAGGGCAGTTTGGGGGACTCTCAGAGCCTTGGTTTCCTTCACTGCAGCTAGCTTGGGAACGGATGGAGCAGGGAGGTGTGGGATGTGCCTGGCCCCGGAAAGGAGCTGGGTACCCGTTAATGCCCTCCATCCCTACCGCCAGGGGTGGCACCTGTCTGAGCGTCGTCGACGTGGTGCTTCTGAGCACAGGTTCTGGGCTGCATCTCTGTTCCACAGTTGCTGCTGTGTGGTGCTGGCAACCACTTGTCCTCTGTGGGCCACAGTTTCCTCATCTGACTAAAGGGGAAAGGAGCCATTAACGGTAGTGCCTCCCGCAGAGGCTTGCTGGTAGGTCAGGGCCTGGCGCAGGGTGCTAATGAAGGTTAGCTTTTATCATAAGCAGCTGGCGGATCACCTGGCCGTGAAGCCCCGCCTGGCAGGGATGAGCGCTGCCTTCAGGCCGGACTTTGTCTCCCCTGCAGTTTACAGGGACCTTCAGAGCCGGGAGTCCCGGCCGCACCGCCAGTAGCTTCTGTGCCCCCAGGTGCCCTGCCTCCCTACCTTCTCTTGGGGCTCCAGCTGTCACCCCACCACCACCAAAAGCCACCACAGGATGTGGTCGGCCACGGACTTCAGTCTCTTGTGTAACGTTAATTCTGTTTTATTTGCCAAATATGAGAGTCTGAGTTGCTCACTGAGGGATTAGTGGGAGGCCAGCCGTGTTGGCTGGTCTTGGAGCTCTTCCACCACACCCAGTATTACCTGGGAGCCCCCCCCCAACTCCCCCAAGAATCCAGCAAGACTACACTTTGCTGGACTGTCTTTGGCTTCAAGCAAACAGGAAAGTTGTCCCACGGATATGGGCCCTTCTTAAGGAGGCTGCAGATGACCAGGCCCATTTTTCAGATAGGGAAACTGAGCCAGAGCAACCCAGCAGCACCTCAGGGCTTTCTTCTGGCTCCAGCCGAATCAGGATGGGGTGCGGTGTGGTCATGAGACCACGGCAGGGTAATGTCCCGTGTCCCAACGCCTCTTCTCTCTGAGTCCCCGAGTCCAGACTGTCTTCCTGCCTCAGGTCATGCCCTTCTGAGAGGGGGGAAGAGAAGACATGGTAATTTAGGCATTTTGGGGAATTGGCGGTTTGAGAGGAAAAGCTGTGTGTGTGTCCTTTCACTTTCAAACTGAAAGGCTCCGCGGCAGCCTTCCGAATCTGTGGCTGCCTTACCTCCCGGGAGATGGGGGTGCGGCTCCTTCCCCTTCACCCTCCTCAGCCCCAGCCCCTGAGGTTAGTGCAGGACTGAACTTTAATCCAGAACAATCTGGTTTCCCTTCTGTTAGTGGGGCGGGTGCCTTCCCCACCCCCACCCCGGGATGAGGGAGGGTGGTGACTCAGTCTGCCTGTGTACGTCTGTGTCCCCTGGTCCCAGCACCCCGGGTGCGGCAGGAACCAGAAGTCTCCAGTGCCTTTCCCCCACCCCCAGGTGTGTTGCAAGCAGCCAGACCCTCCCCCACATGGGGAGCCAGTGTTGCCAGATTCCTGGGCGTTTCCTCACTGTTGGGAGATGGGACGTCAGGGAAAGTCCCAGGTCTGGTCATCCTGGGTGCTGTGGGAACCAGCAGGGAATGCAGGCGTGGGCCCCAGCCTGAAAGGGGGTGGGCTGAGCCAGGGCAGGGGCTGGAGCGGGACCACCTCCCTCCTGACCCTTCCCCCTCTCCCCCGCAGCCATGGGAACAAGGAGGTGTTCTCCTGCCGGGGCATCCTGCTGGCCGTGAACTGGTTTCTGGAGCGGGGCCACACCGACATCACCGTGTTTGTGCCATCCTGGAGGAAGGAGCAGCCCCGGCCCGATGTGCCCATCACAGGTGAGGGACACCTCTGGAGGGGGGCAGGCTTGCTGCCCCAGGAGCCCTCTTCTCCCCAGAACAGACCCTTTGTGTGTGGCCGTAGCCTCTGCCTCTGAGTACTGGGCACCTCCCTCCTCTAGCGCTGAGGCACTCTCTCCACATCCCCAGAGGCAGCGTGGTGTGGCGGCTGAGCCCATGGGCTCTGGAATCCTGGCCCTGGCCCTTCTGGCAACCTTGCCCAGAGCCACTTGCTCCTAGTCTGAGACGGGTGGGATTGGTAATCTCTCGGGGTTGTTGTGAGGATCACATGAGTGAAGGCATCGTAGGTGCTTCGAGGGTACCTGGCACATGGTCAGCGCTCAGGACATGCTAGCTGCTAACCATTGCTCTCACAGGAGCCCCTAACCTTTGAGAGGAAAAACCCAAGTTCATTTCCCTAGAAGTCTTGAGATCTGGGACAGGCTGGCTGGGGCCACACGCTCTAGGAAAAGTGGCCCCTTCAAATGGGCTCTTGCAGCTTTGTCCTGGCTACACAGGAGGCAGAGCCAAGGCACATCTCCACTCTGGGGCTCATTCACGGACCCCTGTGGGGCGGCTGGGTCAGCACCGGGGCCGAGCCCCTCTGTGGCATGAACAGGCTGATATGCAGAAGGAGAGGCTAAGACCCAGCCCTGTGCTCGGAACCTTTGCTGAGCGGACCTACAGGCCTGCTCTCAGATGTGCTTGATTTTTAGGCAGCAAACCCTGTGCAAGGCCCAGGTGAGGGGCTGAGTGTGGCAGTGGCCTCAGCAGAGCCGTGTCCATCCCTGGAGCATTTGTGCCAGCCGCTAGGAGGTTAGGGAGCCCAGGGGGCCTGGTTCTGGGTCCAGGCCGGGCTCTGACCTGTGCCCCTGCCCCTCCCAGACCAGCACATCCTGCGGGAGCTGGAGAAGAAGAAGATCCTGGTGTTCACGCCGTCGCGGCGCGTGGGGGGCAAGCGAGTGGTGTGCTATGACGACCGCTTCATCGTGAAGCTGGCCTTCGAGTCTGACGGGGTGGTGGTTTCCAACGACACGTACCGGGACCTCCAGGGCGAGCGGCAGGAGTGGAAGCGCTTCATTGAGGAGCGGCTGCTCATGTATTCCTTCGTCAATGACAAGTACGTTCCCGCCGCGGGGATCCAGGCAACTTTGATGGGGAGATGGACACAGCGCCGCATAAGAAGGGTCCGGCTGGGACTGGGCAGAGGCAGGGGCGTTTTATTGGGAGGGCAGAGCTGTGGCTTTTTTTTATTATTATTATTTCAGAGAGGAAGGGGGAGAGGGAGAGAGGTAGAAACATCAGTGATGAGAGAATCATGGATCAGCTGCCTCCTGCACGACCCCTATTGGGGATTGAGCTCTTGACCAGAATCGAACCCAGGACCCTCATTCCTCAGGCTGATACTCTATCCACTGAGCCAAACCGGCTAGGGCTACAGCATTTTTTTTTTTTTAATCCTCATTTGAGGATGTGGTCGATGGTTGCAAGAGAGCCTCCAGGTTCCCAGTACCGAATCTCTGACCTGAGGCCAGTGGACCCAGCCTTAGGTTAGATTTTCAGGTTGCCCACTTCCCTCTGGCCTCAGAGAGCACCCAGCATGAGGGCTGCCCAGGGATGTCCTGCTGGACGGGCCCCAGTTTTAGGAGCTGCCCCTCCTATCACTCCAGGTGAGGCTCACTGTCCAGCCCCCTCCCAGCACTGGGAAGTCCCCCTTATATCTCCCACCTCTTCTGCAGGTTCATGCCCCCCGATGACCCCTTGGGCCGTCACGGGCCAAGCCTGGACAACTTCCTGCGTAAGAAGCCACTCACAGCCGATCACAGGAAGCAGCCATGCCCCTATGGTAAGAGACCCAGCTCCACCCTCCCTGGCCCTCCTCACTCCTTCCCCTTCCTCTCACCTGTACCCAAGTTCTTCTTCATTAGAGACCGCCCAAACCCAAGTTTCCGGTGTCCCCCTAGTCCTAGAGATCCCCTGCTTGGAGTCCCCTTTCCTTCTCTCCAGGAAGAAAATGCACCTACGGGATCAAGTGCCGGTTCTTCCACCCAGAGCGGCCGAGCCGTCCCCAGCGCTCCGTGGCAGATGAGCTCCGTGCCAATGCCCTGCTCTCACCCCCGAGGGCCCCCGGCAAAGACAAAAATGGCCGGCGACCTTCATCTCCTTCTCAGCCTGGCTCTCTGCCCCCAGAGCATGAGCAGTGCAGCCTGGAAGGGAAGAAACTGGGAGCCCAGGCACCCCCAGGGTCCCACCGAGAGGGTCTGACCCAGACCTTTGTCCCGGTGACCACAGGCAGGAGCCTCCCACCCAGTGGGGGCAGTGGCAGCAGCTTTGGGCCCACAGACTGGTTCCCACAGACCCTGGATTCCCTCCCGTACACCTCTCAGGACTGCCTGGACTCAGGCATTGGCTCCCTGGAGAGCCAGATGTCGGAACTGTGGGGGTGCCGAGGAGGGAGCCCTTACGCTGGCTACAACCCCTTTGGGGCCGAGCTCCCAGCCACTCCAGCCTTCTCTCCAGCCTTCGGGCGGGCTGTGGGTGCCGGCCACTTCAGTGTCCCTGCCGACTACGCACCTCCACCGGCTGCCTATCCCCCTCGAGAGTACTGGTCTGAGCCATACCAGCTGTCCCAACCCACCCCGGTCCTGCAGGAGCCCCAGGCGCCCAGCCCAGGGGCTGACAGGGGCACATGGGGTAGGGCAGGCGGCCTGGCCAAGGAGCGAGCCAGTGTATATACCAAGCTGTGTGGCGTCTTTCCCCCATGCCTGGTGGAGGCCGTGATGGGGCGCTTCCCGCAGCTCTTGGACCCCCAGCAGCTGGCTGCCGAGATCCTCTCCTACAAGTCCCAGCACCTCAGTGAATAGGAAACCCTCCCAGGGCTGTGGCCATTGAGCAGCCCATTGCTCAGCCCCACGGCCCACCCTGGAGGCTGGAAAGAGGGAGGATTAAAGTAGGGAAGGGAACTCACAAATCAAAGATAATATAGGATTGGTTCTGACCCACTCGGCACCCCGAGCTGTCTGCCTGAGCGGGTCAGGAGTGATCACCCTGTTGATGCACATTGTATCTCTGTAGTTTAAGGAGACGCTGCCGGTAACGGCCGTCGGTCCGTGGCTAAAGCCCAAACCCTCCTTTCTCTCAGGGCGGGGAGGGAGGCTGGGGGAGCAGAAGCCTGGGCTGGGGGCCCTGTGCACGGCCCCCCACCTCCACCCCGTCCCTGGGGTGCCAGTCTTGGCTGGCTAGTTGGGCACCGTGTGCCTGCCCTCCAAGGGCCCCGCCTCTAAGCCAATGAGGTCTCATCCGTGCTCTCTCGGGCATGAGGCTTCATGTTAGTAAGCAAGATGCTTCTTAATGACCCACCTGTCCACTCAGTTCGCCTCTCCCCTCACCCCTGCCAGGGGTCCAGAGCCTTCTGCCCCTGCCCTCTCTCCCTCCCCCTTCCTCTGCACTTGGAGTCATCTCACCCTTCCCTGCAGTGGGGGGAGACACATGCAACGTTAATGTTTTAAGTGTACTTTATTAACACGTCAATAAAGTACAATGTGAGCCCTTTTAAGAGGTGATGGTCTTTGTTGTGCTTGCAAGTTGGGCTCGTCTTTGGGGGAAGGTCAGAGGTGTGCACACGGACCTGCCAGACCCCACCAGGACTGCTCAGTCCCTTTGGGGCAGAAGAATTCTCTGTCTCCACCCCTGGGCCAGGCCTGTAGAGCAGGCCGTGGACATAGGAGGGTGGAGGGGGGTAGGAAGCAGAAGTAGAAAGAGCCTGTCCTGAAATTGCGGTGTGGGGAGGGGGTGGAAGTGGGTGGGAGCGCTTCCCCTTTCCTGTCCTGTGACCAGAACTGAGGATGGGAAAACACCTGGCTGAGAATACAGCTTCCAGAAGAGCTGGTGGAGTGGGTAGAGATGGTGTCGGAGTGAAGGCGGGGCAGGAGCAGCTGGAGAGGGAAGGCCAGGGTAACCTCCAATGCGAGGGTAAGGGTCCTGGTCCCAAACTTAAGAACTGGCTCTGCCATCAATTATGTCACCTGGGGCAAATGACTACTGCTCTCTGGGTCTCAGTTGCCTCGTCTGTGAAATGGGGATAATAATGGTACCTGAAGGGTTGTAAGGGGTATATGAGGTCATACCTGTTAGGTGTGTGTCCCAATGCCAGGCCCATAGTAAGTGCTCATTAAAGGGCCTCTGGTGTGGGTCTAGGTGGGTGGGCTATGCTCACCTCCATCCACCATCTCCACCTTTTCATCTGCCCCTAAAAGGACAGAGGCCAGGCAGGACTATACATATCTCTCTCCCTATCTTCTGGGGATTAAAAAATGAGGTATAAATGTTAACTATTTTAAGTAAAAAGCTGGGCTGTCAGATGATCCCCAAACAACACTATCAGCAGGGGAAACGGAAAAAGTACAGCTTTAGTAATTACATCTTTGAGCATCTCACCTAATTTGTGCTTATTGTTCGTGAAGCTTTTATGGTATCTGTATTTTTTCTGTTAAGAAACTGCTTTACCACAGAACAGCTGTGCAGCATGTTGGAGAAGACGCCACATTGGCAGTCCGCACACAGAGCCTCACCCGGTTCTTCACACCAAATGTTCTTTAGACGCCTGCGCTTGAGTCGGGAATCCATGGACAATCTAGAGTGAGCTTGCCGAGGTACCCAGGCCCGTCGCTCGGACTTCTCGGGAAGTTTATCTGCACAAAGATGTCATTGCCTTATTTATTTATATAAACAATTCCCAATCAAGAAGTGTACTCCAGGTTAAAAGGCTATTTATGGGCCTTTGTTTTTATGGGACAGGAAGCTAACCTACTAGTCTGTCCTGTTCATTATCAGCCACTGACAATGCTGAGTGACTGACTTGCCCAAGGTCTCACAGAGAGGGGTGGAGACTGGGGCAGGGCCTCAAGTTCAGGTCCTTGGCCCCACTAACCTGAGGAAGGGAGGGAGGGCCTGAGAGGGATGGAGGCGGTGTGCTCAGCCTCGCACCTTGCAACCCTCTCTGCTTACATCCCTTACGTAGGAATCCCTCCAGCATAACTGACATGACCACCTCCCACCTGCTCAGCAACAGGCACCCAGCAGCCCCAGCCACCAAGCCTCCTCTACCTGTTTGAATGGCTACAATGGAGCATGAAGGCAGTGAGGCCTCAGCAGTGGCCTGGAAGCAGAACAGGATGCCTTCCCCTCTCTTCCCATCCCACCAGCTGCCTGTCCATGGTCTTGAGAGCTTACACTTGGTCCTTGACCAGAGCCGAGTTCTTGGTCATTTGCTGCTGCTTGGGGATGGGGGGGGAGAGGAGGGTGAAGATCCTACAGAAGTGGGCAGGAGGTGGCAGGTCCAGGCTGGCTGTGGCTAATGTCTGGAGGCCGTGTCTGTCCCTGACGGCTTGCTGACAGACACCAGGGGCAATGGAGCCCAAGTGGCAGGTGCCAACTAGGTCTGTGCTCTGGGGAGGATTGGGGTCAGTTCAGTGCCCTGTTGGCTGGAGCTTGTACTCTGTGCTTTCCGGGCAGGGCTGGCCATCCAGAGTTTGTAGCCTGCCCTCCAGGCCTCTTTCTCAATCTGACTTCTGGGCAGAGCCACTCAGAGGCTGCCAGGCCAAATACCCAGGATGTCTCTCCCACGAGTGGAGTTTTAACTAGGAGGTTCTTCCCACCATCTCTTGAAGCACCTTTATGAATGGAGCCTCAGTGTCCCCACCTATAAAAGGGACACAAGGTTCCCTGCCTCTCTCTGGATTCCACAAGATGACACCTCAGTTCTCATGGCAGCAGCATGAGAAGTCCCCCTCCCTGGCTGTGTGGCCCTGGGCAACTCCCTCTCCCCGGCCTCAGCTCCCTGGCCTGCCCCAATGACAGCTGTGAAGTTCCCATGGGCTGGTGTGGAGGCGAGGTGGCAGGCCCTGGTCATGATTCTGGGACAGAAGCTCTAGCACTGAGGCACTGGAGGGGGTCAAATGCCTCAGCTGCCCTGCCTGCTCTCTTCTTTTCCTGGTTCCAGAAGCTGAGAAGCTGATGGGGAAACCACTGAGTATGCAAATTCCTGCTTTGCTGGGAAAGGATCCTGGGGAGCTCACAGAGGAGGGCCTCTTGCCAGCCCTTCCCTGAACCCCTACCGTCCCCCCACCCACACCCTAGGGCTGCCACCAGCAGGGCCCTCAGCCTGAGTCTTCTTGCAGGTTCTCTCTCACATGCACCAATGCCACTTGGGGTGCTGGACGACTGTGAAGACACCACCACCTTGGCAGAGAATGAACCGGCCACAAAGGGATGAAATTACTTGCCCTGAGCGTCCCCACCCACTCTGTCCTCATATCACTCATCAGCCTGTGAAAAACCCCAGCTGTCCCTAAAGATCTAGGGGCCTAAACTAGGAGGAGGAGAGCTGTGGGACTCCAGGGGAGCACCTATCCCAGGGCCCCCAATACTACTAACACCCCAAACATGGCTAGTCTCTGGTTGGGGGAATGGCTGGGAAGAGGCGACCACTGCAGCTGCCCCTTCCATGCTCTTCCCACCAGCAGTCTGTGCCCTCCCCTTTCCCCCACATCGCCTGCAAAAGCTGCAGTTGGTCTCCCCAACACAGAAGGGCAAGATCCCTGCCTGCAGGAGGTGCTGCACAGATCTGTCAGAGACTCTGAGTAAGCAAGAGAAACTGGGATGCAATGGGACAGATCTGGGCCTGGGGATGCCCCCAGCCTGAGCCCTGGGTCCAGCTGGCCCCCGGGTCCAGCTGGTCCCCAGGGCCTTGTGCCCCCAAAGAAGGCAGGCCAGGGATCAGCACTTTGCCCCAGGGCCTCTCAAATCTCTGGCTCATTTTTTTCCTAGAACACAGCACAGTGGGTGGAGCAGAGGGTGGTGAGTAAGAGCAGCTTCTTTGGATCTCTTAATTCATGGGAAGGGTGTGGGAGATTTGGCTGACAGAGACAGGAAGTAGGGCCCTACAATTAAGAAAGCCCAAGCCATCCCAGGTCATGGTATGTAAATCCTCCCAGCTAGTTCCTGGATGGGGTAGGCACCAGGCTGTCACCCTGAGGTGTGACGCCTCTTGAAGCCCATCCTCCAGGCAGCGGCTGGCGATTTTAAACTGCTCACTCATTTAAGACATGACTGCAAAACTAGGTGGAGAAAAGGATCCGGCAGCCCCACCCCCTCGCCTGCTGAGTTGGGCTTGCTGCTGAGAGGGCAGGTCCCTGGGAAAGGGTCCAAAGTCTCTGGTTCTGGCTGCCCTCCAGAGAAGAGCCTCACAAAGGCCCGGGCCACTGGTGGGGCGCTGCCTGCCACCTGCTGGCGCCTCCTGGTACGACAGCCTGTGGAGCAGCTTGCACCACCGCACGGGCCTGAATGAAGGGCCTAAAGAGAAGGGTCTGCAGCTGCACCCTGGAAAGCAGCACCAGAGGTCACGGTTGTGCTGTCTACAAAGTTTAAAGTTCCAGAATATTCCGACTGTTCTGGGTAACAAATTGCCCAAGTCAAATTCTCAGGAAATGGAGAAATAAGAAAGAAAGGAAAAGGAGAAAAAAAAGTACAAGTATCCATTCTTTTTTTTAATGATCAAGACGATGAATGAGTTCCATGTGTTTAACCCAGCGGTTCTCAACCTGTGGGTCGTGACCCCTTTGGGGGTTGAAGGATTCTTTCACAGGGGTCACCCTGCATATCTGATATTTATATTACGATTCATAACAGTAGCAACATTACAGTTATGAAGTAGCAACAAAAATAATTTTATGGTTGGGTCACAACATGAGGAATTGTATTTACAGGGGCCTGAAGGGTGAGAACCACTGGAAGCCCTGTGACAGATCCACTCTGGTTCAGCAATCCCACTGCTAAGCATCTATCCTACAGGCATTCAACACACTTACAAAATGCGGTGTATGAAGCACCATAGAAGCCCTGGCCAGGTGGCTCAGTTGATTCTGGAGCATTGTTCCTGCACCAAAAGGTTGTGGGTTCGATCCCTGATTGGGGCACTAATGGGAAGCAATCAGTCGATGTTTCTCACACCAATGTTGCTGTCTCTCTGTCTCTCTCCCTTCTTCTCTAAAATCAATACACATCCTTGGGTGAGGATAGAAAAAACTATACAACTCAGCAAAAGATAGGCTACAGCATTACTGCCAGCAACAGAGAACTGGTTAAATAAATGTTGGTACAGTATACACAGTGGAATGTTAAACAGCCAATAGAAATGAGGCAACTGCACAGATAGAACATTTTCTAAGCTATGTTGCTTACATGGAAAAAGCAAGGATATAACGGTGTCGTTGCGTGCTAACATTTCTGTAAGAGACACGTAGACATGGCTCATATGAGTACGAAGTTCCTCTGGTTAGGATACACAAAGAACGGTCTCTGGGAAGGGCAGCTGGTAGCTGAGGGACAGGTAGACTTACTTTTTAATGACCACACTTCAGTACCATTTGAATGTATGCTATTTGCATATATTATTTATTCAAATTAAATATCATAAACCTCGTTGGGGTATAGAACTAAGTTATGGGTGTGGAGGCCTGAGGACGGTTGTATTGGCCAGAGTCTCCCAAGTTTATTCTTGGACTTGAACACTAAAAACTTAGAGCATACATATTCCCAACAGGTATACGTTGTCAGTCCATGATAATTGCCATTTTTGAAGATTGAAATGATTGAGTATAGCAATTGCTGTGGTTCAACCTAATATTTACTTATAAATTATCTACCTGTGCTAATGAACTAAGATTTGAGTATATTTTATAACACATTCAAAGTGAAAGTAAATATAAATCAAAGGCCTGCTATGTTCTCCTGGCTCCCATGAGCCACTCTACACACACACACACACACACACACACACACCATCCACCCGGGGATGCCTGTCCTGTGATGGGAGGCTCGGAATCACCTGCACCACAGCCCATCTTATCGGTGAGAACTTTTACTCTACAGAAGCAGGTTTCCAAAGTGAACACTGTTTGAAATCATAACGCTTAGCACTTGTTTAAAATTCAGACATGACAGCATTAATTTAGATCATTATCTTTGCATCGTCCATGCACATCACCTTCCCAGGCACTGAATACACCACGAGGTGTATGAAGCCATGAGGTCCGCTCTCTCCACTGCACTCACACCAGGGCACTGTCCGCAGTGGGACTCCGGGTGTGAGTTTTTAGTGTAGCAAAGCCCCAGACATTTGGAGTTAAGGATGAGGGGCAGAAAAATCAGAATAAAAGCAAAAACTAAGTCGCAGACTATTTTAAAACAGCATACTCACTGCTTTCAAGCTCGGGCCATTTCACACTTGCTTGATTCCCTTACTCGTTGCATGAGTCAAGAAGTCAAGAATAGTCTTTATATATTAGTTACATCCCCCCAGCACTCAAAGGCCCCAGCTTGGAGTTGGAGCTAATTCCTATGCCTGCTTCCCTCTCTTTCAAAGCAAGGGATTATTTTCTTAAGCAGTCAGTATGAACTCAGTTGTGGCAAGAACATGTAACTTGCTTTTGGTAAGTTCTTAAAGCACTCTGGAGACTCCTGAGCCACGTGGATAGCTTTGAAAGTCCATGCTCTCTGAACCCACCCTGGCCCTGTCCAGATTCATCCTTCCCTTCAGCCTCGCCCCTGGCCCCACACACCTTGTAATACTTTACTTTGTGGGTTGTCCCTACAGAGTTGCTGTGGACAACTTGTAGGGGAAGGGCGTTTGGTTTTGAGTTTGAATAGACTTTTCCTCGGCCCCTGGAAGAGGACCCCTTTAGACTCCCCAGGAAGCTTTGTACAGATGCCACCTCACAGGATAAGACGTAAAGTGTAACTACAATGCACCTGGACTTTAAAATGTCTAACTACCCAAAAAAGCAAAGGACAACCTACTCCCATCTTAGAGATGAGAAGGCTAAACAGAAAACCAAGTTTACTCAGACAGCAGGAATCAGCCAGCACAACTGCCCTCGGCCCTCCAATTCCCTTCTTGTTCCTCTGAAGTGCAGGAGAGGAGAAAAGGACGGACATACATATCCTGGGAATCATCTTGGGATTTGGCTCTTGTTCTTTAAACCAATTCATTCTTTGTCCCTAAAACCTGAAGCAAAGTCCTATTCCAAACCCAACTAACCGGAAGGCAGGACCAGAAGGAAGCCCTTCCCCGTGGTCCTGGCAGTCCCTATTCAGGGGACTGCCAAGAGGGGCAAGGCAGGCCACCCACCAGAATGCCTCTATCCAGCTGTAACAGGCACTAGGAAGGCATCTGCCACCTAAATAAATGCGTCCCTCCATGTTAACACTTCTGAGCAAGACTTAAGAGTCATTATCTTATCTTCTTTTTTTCCAATATATATTTTATTGATATTTTACAGAGAGGAAGGGAGAGGGAGAGAGTTAGAAACATCGATGAGAGAGAAACATCAATCAGCTGCTCCTGCACACCTCCTACTGGGGATGTGCCCACAAACGAGGTACATGCCCTTGACCAGAATCAAACCTGGGACCCTTCAGTACGCAGGCCGATGCTCTATCCACTGAGCCAAACCAGTTAGGGTATCTTATCTTCTTTTAAAGTCAAGCAAACTGTTTATAATCCAGGTTACGAGTATTGTAAGCATGGCAGGCAGTATCCTTTGGTGCCTTTTTCTAAACCACCCCACTGGAGGGGACCAATCTTTCAGGACTTGAAAAGCTCCAGTTGCCTGGCCAACTTACAGAACTGAGAGGTTCCCCGAATCAATGATCAAACCTCATGAGAAAGCAGCCTGATTCTACAATCACGTGTACACACGGTGTTCGTGTGCACACGGTGTTCGTGTGCACATAGATATGCTTTGAAATAATATGCCTTTCAAAGAGCAGTCCTAGCACATCTCCAGCAAATGTCAACCTGAGAAATGCTTGCAGGTTTGCCAGGTGCTTTCCTCAGAGCTAAGGAAACTGTAGGGGCCCTTCTCCCCCCCACCCCCCCGCCCCCCCGAAAGGAGACAAACTGACAAAGGATATTGGTTTCCACTGTTTTTAGTTTTTCTTTTTTTTAAAGGAACAATCTACATATAAGAAACGATTTCCTTAAATACCCTGACATTAGAGTTCTGCTACCAAAGACATAGCCAAAGATATCTAAATAGCCACAGAGTCAAAAAAAAAGAAAAGAAAGGTTTATTGAGAACAAGAGTGAAAGCTTTTGTACATCGACAAAGTAGAATTGTTCTGATAATCGACGTCACCTATATTCAGCTCTACCAATATTATCACGAATGGAACATATTTTTTCTAACAAAGATATAAGCATAAGTAAAGGACTATGACTAAATACAGTCCAAGGGAAGGGGCGGCCCCCAAGTCTCATCCCTTAGACTGATTCACAACATAGGATTTAAGTCGCATCATCCCGTTTCCTAACAGTGTTTCTTAGCTTGGCTTCCTCAGAACCCAGGGACTCTCGGAAAGGAGTTCCCCATTCCAGACTGTACCCTGGCCCAGAACCTCTGGGGTGTGACCCAGGCATGAGTATTTTTTTAAGCTTCCCAGGTGATTCCAATGTGCAGCCAAGATAAATCACAACTGCTCCACAGGCAACAACGATCAGTAACAAAGATCAGCAAGTTCCTGGGCTCATAACACTTATGAGAAGGGGGATCTTTTGGGCGATACTGGCTCTTGTTGATCCTACCTCTCATTTTGCTCAAGAACTCCGAGTTGTATCAGCATTAAGTACAATTTTGAGCCTTTCCATATGCCTTAGTGATTTTTTCAAGCACTATTTAATCAGGCAAATACCAGCAGAGAGAAAAGATGGAAAAACAAATTTCCATAAGGCATGATATGAATAAATAAAATAAGTGAAAAAAATCTCAAGTTTAAAAGTAAAGCATGAGAAGTTAAATCCTGTGAATTTTTATTTATACAAAAAAGAAAAAAATATTTTTAAAAGGGCTGATTTAAACATGTTTTTCAGCTTTTCCTATTCCTTTAACATGAAACTATTCCCAACTCAGGAAGAGTTGAGGTAAGTAATTATTAAATAAACACTCTTTAACTTTCCCCTGTGAAAACCAAAGAGCCAAGTGCCCATGCTGCTTAAGGTAAACCAGGTCACTTTCAGTTTAAGAGCATTGGCAACTCCGTGAGACAGATGATTAGATATGTCAGCCGGAAGGCATGAGCTGTACAAAGTCATTACAAAAAGCCCCAAAAGAAATCAGATGGTAAAAACCATAGAAAAATAATAAAACACAAACAAAGTAAGAAAATGACAGGTATTCGCAGCCTCCCATGAAATGTGATCAGGGCTCTGCTTTCAGCGTGAAATAGAAGCAGAGGCCGTTTCTCAGGGGCTCTCACAGATGAAGCTGGCGCCGGCCTGGTGAGGGGGACATGCTCGTTCCAAGGGAGAGCTTCAGTGAGCAACGTGCGGGGATTGCAACCAGGTCATGGTCCTCCTGCAGCTCTGTTATAAGTAAATGGTCCGATGTGGTCTTATAGAAATGACTTGTCACCGCATTTCAGAACAAGCGACTCAGAGTCACAGGCAGCGGGTCTGGGAAGCAGAGGGGGATGGCCACACACTCAGGCAAGGGCTGCTTATCTTTGTGAGGCTGGAGGAGGGAAGCAGGGCTCTACAGCCTGGAAGCTTCTGCACTAATGAGTCTTCTAATAGTCCTAAAGAGAGGAAAAACAAAGTCCCAATTTATTCTCAATAGAACACTGGTGTGAACCTAAAAGAAAAAAATTCCCTGAACAACTCTGCTAGGCTATTGCTCAGAGGCAGCCAAAATTCTATGTTAAATGTAGTGCACAATAATTTTTCACCCCTGAAAATGACCTGTCTTCTGAATCCACAAAGGGACTGAAAAGCCAATTCTGTCCTAATTATTAGACATCCTGAGCTCACCAGTCAGAAAAAAAAAAAAGCTATTAACAATTCATTACTTAATCATCAGTAAAAATGTGCAGCTCCTCTCTCTCCAATATAAAAAAAGTAAGTAACACCTAAAAGTTGAACAGAGTGTGTGTGTGTGTGTATTTTTTTTCACCCCAGATTTTTAAATTACAGCTGTGACCCCAGATTGGGGACACTAAAGCTCTGAGGACATTTTTCTAATCATTTTCCTCATCATAAACACACTACCAGCCTCTCTGATATGGTCTGATACTTACAGCTCGTGGTTTTTTGTTTAACTTCAGATCAATCCTGTATAAGAAAGATAAAGATATTTGCATTTCAACTTACAGAAAAAGAGTCCAAGAATCAGCTACTGCCTAGGACACAAGCTATAACAAAGACTATTTGGTTAAGTAAAATCCACATTCATCATTAGGCTATGTCATATTTAGTTGTTTATCCAGATATTATTAAGCAAGTATTTAAAAACATGAGCAGATACTCCTGCCACAAGGCAAACTTAGATGACTCAAAAAGAAATATATAGTAGTTATAAAAGCCATATAATTTGTAAAAGTTATTCCAAAATTACACGTTAGAGACTGAATTAAGAGGGCATGCTCTATGTTACTGTGTTAGTTCTGTAACTATATCACTGATAATCACTGAGACACATGTGATTAAGAATAGGAAAGAGACTAGGAGTTTGTATTTCCAGACATGAAACACAAAAGAAATTAAACAAATTTTAATTTTTATATCTTTCCAAAGCAAAATATCAAGATCTTAAACTATTAATCTCCTTATGAAGCAAAGCCAGAAAATCAATTTAAATATGAATTAAAGTGAAAGTTATCTGTTTTAAAAGCAATTAAAATGCATAAAAGTGAAGTTTACTTAATTTTGCTGAAGTTATTAAATAAAATGTTACCTCCATCACGTTTTTCTGTTTTTAAAAAAAACTTCCCAGCCTAACCTAATATACATACCTACAATTAAACAGATAAACTATGGGTTAGAAAGGTCTCAAAAAGGCATATTGGTCTCTACACACTAAACAACACAGCACAAATACTAATTCAAATCAAACTTACTCAAAGTCATAATCAAACATGCCAGACGGGCTGAGGGGCAGCATTTGAAAGGAAGAAAGCAATAGAAATTAATATACTAATTGAATAAATTAGTTGATTAGCCACCCTAGCAAGATTTATAGAAACAAAATTAGCTTTAAGAATCTTAAGCCATAAAGTTTCAAACATGAAAGCACCAAAGATTTTGTGGTTGGGAGATTCCCTTCCCTCAATGGTTTTCATATCGGGAAAAGAGACTATGAAAGGAAGTTATTTCATTAGAAAACTAGATAGATACCTGCAGGCCTTCTATTAGCTGCCAGATTCAGAGTTAGAACTCGGAAAATATTTAATTGTAATGACAAGTATAATTAGGACATTAGAAGAAATAGAAAAAGAAGGGATTAGTCATACAATGAAAGGTGCTTTGAAGACAGTACTAACAACTCAGCAAAATACACTTGCACTAAAACAAAAGATAAAAACATCATACATTTTTTTAAAGAAAACATTCTGAAACTTTTAACTCAGGTTATATGTTCTAAACAAGTTATATGTTCTAAGCACGTCCAGGGAATATGGTACTCTTTTTCTACAGCATTCATTTTAGAAGCCAGGGGTCGAATGAAGGAACTTCAGTGATAGGTGAGTCTTGTTCCAGAAACTGCAGAGCCTGCATTGGTGATGGCAGTTAACTGTTTATGTCTGGGCTACAGTTATGGGACACCAAAGTCTGCAGCACCCCTAAGAAAACAAAGAAAAGTTGACACCCACAAGCACCCAAACCTCAGGGATCCGGATGGGAGTAGCATGAAGAGAAAGTAATCCCAGGCCATCATTGATAACCATTGTGTGGGCAGGCCTCCAAAGCAAACATAACCCAGAGTATGACACCAATCCTGCTGGCTCCAACAGATAGGTGGTAAAACAATATGCAAAATGGCTATCTTTTCCTCCTAACCAATGTTTGCAAGAGTGAAGCTGGAAGAATGCTTAATGTCAATACCTCTTATGCAACAGTTTCACTCAAGACATTTGGGAAAGAGTACACAGTAAGTGTACAAACCAGGAACTATTAAAAATTTCCCTTCCAGCCCTGACTAGTTTGGCTTAGTGGATAAAGTGTCAGCCTGCGGACTCAAGGGTCCCAGGTTCGATTCTGGTTGGGGGCATGTGCCTTGATTGCGGGCACATCCCCAGTGGGGAGTGTGAAGGAGGCAGCTGATGGATGTTTCTCTCTCATCGATGTTTCTAGCTCTCTATCCCTCTCTCTTCCTCTGTGAAAAATCAATAAAATATATATTTAAAAAAATTTCCCTTCCAGCCTCACTTAATTTCATTCACAAAATAGACTGTACCTACTTAATGAAAGCTTCACAAATCTAGAGGAATTCTAGAGTTTAGTATAGTAATAAAAACCTAAAAGAGCAGTTGCAAGTTATTATTTTAACTGTTTTCTTTAAATATACTGAAACTTATCATTCAGATAATTTATAAATATTAAATATTATTTGATAAATTTTCATATTCCTGGAGGACAAATTCAAATTACTCCTTTTTGCTAAAGTAACTTATTTATTTCCACTTTGCTTCACTCACCGCTAAACAGTGCCTAGCACATAGTAGGTACTCAGACATTTGCTGAAATGATTTACTGTTGACTTTATCTGAATACATATGGTGTGAGGCAGGTTGGAGAAGAAACAAGTACTTTACTGGGTGCAAACTTACACATGGGTACTCCGTGCTCCATCCCGCCACCCCACTCTGCCAGACCCACTGAGGAAGACTTCAGTCAGAGGCGAGGGGTCTGGCCTCCTGACACACTGGCAGGAATCTGAGGCCCTTCACTGGCCACTGAGCTGCCAGTCAGGCAGTCAGTCTGTTTTCCCAAAAAAGGAAGGTAAATAGCTCCACTCTGCTCCCTTGGGGCAGGCGAGTATCTCAGTCCAACGGAGAAGCCCAGTCCGATTAAACCAGGGAAATGGTCAGAGGCTCCTGCTTTCCAAACTGAAAGCACCATTTGTGAACAATAACTAACATCAAAGATCTCTATAAATCCTAGTTATTTTTCTGGAAGGAGTTAGCTTCAAAGGCCAGGAGAAGAGCGTAGGAAGAAATATAGCTCCTATGGAAATCTACTACAAACCTGCAAGAAGAAAATCAGATTCAAGTTCTAATTCCATCTTATCACCAGCTCGTCATGTCACTGAGGGAAATGAAGTATTATCTGAAATAAACCATAGCTGTCTAGAGAGTGTCTATTAGTATCAGTAACAAACCTTCATGGAATTCTCCCCCCACTCTAGATAGTGAAACTGGAAAAGCATCATTTCTTTAAAATGACATGGAGTAAATTTTAGTAAAAGTAACGGAGAGTATAACATTTAATTTTCTTGACAATTTAAAAAAAAAAACATTTTTAAGAGTATGGTTCTCTGCTACCATTTGTGTTAAGCTAGGATGAGTCCTATCACAGTGCTCAAACACGGAGCCTTACAAAAATGAAAAGATGTGTGATCTTTGATATTTCTTACCGCACTTATGAGACTGGCATGGTGACCTGTGGTTTGCAGAAAATGCTAAGCTAGCAGTCCTTAGTCTCTATTTGGAGGAAATACTTTTTCTGCAGTCTCAAAACCACCATCACCATCGACAATAAAAACTCTTAAAACAATGAAGATTCCAAGGAGGCTTAAACCGTTAGAGTTCATTTTATATTATCCCTGTGTACCATCCACAGAGCTAACAATGGAATGCCTGGGTGCATGAAGAAAAATCCTACAGGTTTGTAAAACAACCCAACCCAGAAGCAAACTGGAGGACAGGGAACCTCATCCATCCCTTGCATGCCTCCTTTCATCTCCTCAGCCAGCAGTCTCCCAAGAGAAGTGAGACAAAAGCCAGCCTATAAAGAACTGGTTTCCACGCCTCCCAGAGGTCTTGAGGCTAGGGCAAGATTCCTCACTCTAAAAACTGTAACCTCTCTGAATGCAGCTGTATAATTTCCAATTACCTGAGTTCACAGGCCCATATTATCATACAAACCCCCCAGAGAGTGAGTACTAAATCCTCCCTGGTGATAGCTGGCCTCTCTGTCCACTGATGCCCTTCTTATCTCATTACACACTGCAAAAAACACAGTGGACAAACGTTACCCGGGAGGCACTCTCATATCTTACAAACGTTATACTCTCCCTCTGATACCTGGAATCAGCATATTGCAGAAGTACATTAAAACAGAGAATCACATGCAGTAAAAAGCTCATATTTAAAAAGAAAAAAGACACATCAGATCGGTTCCCTCCATTCACCAGGAAACAAGAGTAGGCAGGGATTGGGATTAAGAACAAAGGACTTTATCCCATTTTTCGACTTCCCAACATGGACTAGCGGTAGTTTTCAAATATTACACAGACTCTGTTTCTATATCCCTTTTTCCACTTCTAAAAGGATTCCAAATTTATTATGTTAAACCAATATATTATGGAACAAAATTCTTCTACATTAGAAACAGTGAGAAAGCTGTCCTCCTACATGGTTATGCTAAAGCCCACTAATTCCTCCCCTAGACAGAGAAAAATTATTCTGTTTCATTTGTACCAACGGAACTTCTTCCCAATAGCACAGAACTAAACCAATCCTGAAGACTTTTCGTTCTAGTAAAATCCCTTCATGGCAATGGTCATGGAAGCTGTGGGCAGGTGGGGGTTGGTGGGGAGTGGGGACATATGGGGGTGGGAGGTGGGAGGTGGTCCCTACCACTGACCTGTGTCGGTTTTTATTCTTTCGTTTTTTATGGCTGCTGTGATGGCTCCCTGAGGAAGTGGAAGCAGCCTTCTGGGGTTTCACTCCCTGCACAGATCCGTCCAGATCCTCAGGGTCCTCCTGGGTGGGCTCATTTTCCTGATTGTGGAAGTCTGGAGAAGTATCGCTTTCCGTCCCACTTCCTGGTTCCCCTTGAGGGAAGAAACACAAATCCCCAGAAGCACCATCAGTACTCGGGCAATCTGTCCGTCAGTCAGGAAAGATGTTTTTTGAGCACTAATATATAAAAATGGCTATATTCCTATACTCATTGATCACACCGTCTAACTAACAGAAAGATATATACAATCAAAGCTTCAAAGTTACCAGCGTTCCTGACATGTAATCAGAAACAGTGTAACCAGAGACGGATCTAAGGACAGTTGGGAGATGGGGACGCACAGGCAGGACAGCCTCACTGCATAAAGGTTCTGTAAACATAGGAAGTATTCATGGGATTAAGAATTATGCAAGAAGGTGATGAATGGCCTTGGAAGAACTTCCTGTAGCCAGGCCTGACTCCTTTCCCCAAACCATCCAGGAATCCTATCTTTCTGTCAAGAAAAGAAGCCCATGAGAAGCCCACTACCTAAGCTACTCTGAGAAACCTTGAGTTTATTTTTTAAAATAGCAATAATACTCTTCAGCTGACACATTCCCAATTTTACAATTTTATATCCCTTAAATATATTATGCAAGATAAACAATAATTTATGTAAAATATTACATATATTTTGGTAAATGCATACTTTTTTTCTGAAAGGAATTTCTTGAAACTCTTAATAGAAAAGGATGGGCGAAGATTTTCGTTTGCTCACTTTTGATGTCTTTGTATTATAAACTGCTGGGAAGAGATTTTACATTGAGTAGCTCAGGGCACAAGAAGTAAAAGGAAGAGATGGTTCCCAAAAGGCAAGAGAAACAGAACCAGATCTCAGAAATCATGAAATACTATTTTTTTATCCCATCATGAAAGCAACCAGAAGAGGGAGCTCTAGAACTATAAAGATAGAAAAAGTGTATTTATCAATCTGGCCCTTCCACTGTCCAGAAAAACAGATTTCATAGAAAACTTAGCAAAAGAAAGCCAAACCTTACCCAACCAAAAGTATGTGGTACGGGCTTAAGAACGAACATACAGAAGCCAGGGAAGAGAATTCAGAGGCCAGATACCAATCCTTAACATTTATGACCAACTGATTTTCAACAAGGGTATCCTGACCAACCTGGCCCTTCTAAATTTGACAAGCAATTCAATTAAAGGACACTGATGAACAAAACGAACATTTATTCATTGTGGGCCAAATGCTCTGGGAGTTCTGAGTAAATGGATGAGTTGGTCATATTCTGTAAGGTATAAGCACGCAAGTGCATACAAAACAGTGTAAATCAAAGCCCTACGAACGAAGAAGGCAAATGCCAGGCAGTGACCCATGCTCCAAAGTCCTACACGGATATTAAGTATCATCGGTCAGAGAAGAAAGAGTGAATTCCTCAGGAAAAGCTTCACTGAAGGGGTAGACTTTAACTGGACCTTGAAAAAGGAGAAGCCAAAGTAAGTTAAAAAAATAGCACAAGCAAAAGAGTAGAGGTAAGAAAACACAAGGTATATTTGGGACAAATGTATCAAACAACATCATTTAAACAGAGAGCTTGGGAAACAGAAGGTGAAATGGAGTGGCCGGTTAAGAGGACTCATGGATGTCGTTTTGGGGAGGTGCTGGTTAAGGGAACTGATTTGTAGTGTAACCTTTCTAAGCCTGTTTCCCCATCTGTAAAGGAAGAATTCTTTCTTTCATGTGTTCAGTACCTCTTAAGGACAAGGCATTGGACTAGACCCTGAGCGACTACAACGTTCCCTGTTTTCAAGTAGTTTTAAAGACCAAATGAGATAATGTAAGTACGGTGTTTACTCGGTGTCTAGAACACAGTGAGTGTTCAATCTCAGTATCTGTGACATCTACAAGCATGCAATAGGGTGATGAACACCTGGGGGAAGGGGAAGGATTGGGGCAGGGGATAAAGGGGTGAAATGGGAGATATATTAATACTATCAACAATAAAAAATATTTTTTTTAAAAAAAAAGAGCCTCTGAACAGAGAAGTGACATCCAACAATGAATATTTATGAAGTTCTCTCTAAATGTGTGTTTCAGGGTTATTAGGCTAGAAGTCGTTTATAAGAAGAACTGGAACCAGGGAACTAAACACCATTAAAGTGTGCTCTGACCAGCATGGTTCAGTGGTTAGAGCATCGGCCTGCACACCAAAGATCTCGGGTTCAATTCCCGACCCTGATCTGATCAAAGGCCCATATCTGGGTGGCAGGTTCAACCCCCACCCTGAGTCAGGGTGGGTGCAGGAGGCAACCAATCAATGTGTCTCTCTCATATTGATATTTCTCTCTCTCTTTCCTTCCTTATCTCCCTCCACACCCCCTCCCTTTCACTCTCTCTAAATATCAATGGAAAAAATATCCTCTCAGTGAGGATAAAAACAAATAAATAAATAAAATACAAAGTGAGAAAAACGTTCTTCCTCGGCTCAGGGAAACAGGAGGAAAGATGGCAGAAGGGCTGGGTGTCAGTCAATGGCTCGCTGCCGCCACAACCGGAAGACACATAAGGTTGTTTCTCACATAAAAGTGAGCAACTCGTTTTTAGAGCACAGAACGTCAGATTCTGATTAAGTTTAATAATCTACACATGAGACACTACTTATTAGAAGAAACAGCTATTGAATCGTGTCAAGGCAATAACTTCTGCGTAGCACAAACAGTTAAAGGAGGAAAGGACGGAACCAGGAACCAGGAACAAAGCTTCCTGCAGGCGTACACTTACCACAGGGCAAAACCAATGCCGAGGAGAGAGCTGGCTTAATGAAAGCTCCAGAGGAGTCCAATGAAAACACAGTAAGACTGGGCTGGTCCTTTATTTTTACTTTTTTTATTAACTATTTTATTTTTATTACTTCTATTTTTTTAATCCTCACTTGAGGATATTTTTCCATTGATTTTTAGAAAGAATGGAGGGGGAGAGACCGAGAGAGAGAGAGAGAGAGAGAGAGAGAGAGAGAGAGAGAGAGAGAGAGAGAGAGAGAAACATCAATGTGAGAGAGACACATGGACTGGTTGCCTCCCACACACACCCTGATTAGGGCTGGGGGGTTAGCCTGCAGCTGAGATACATGTCCTTGATCGAAACCGAACCCAAGACCCTTCAGTCCCCAGGCTGATGCTCCATCCACCAAGCCCAGCAGGCTAGGGCTGCGCAGACCCGCTAAAGGAAATTGTTTTGTTTTGTTTTTCTCTCATTCTTTCAAAAATATATATACAATGGTTCAATAATCTGCGTAAAATTCCCCTTGAAGGACATTGCTAACCCACTGCATTATTCTCATTTGAGCACATATGAAGCCAAAGGAAGCAGAAAGCATTTCTGAGGAAATTTTCCAGAACAGTTTGAAAATAAAATACCAAAAGTGTAAAACTCGCCCAGCCAGCGTAGCTCAGTGGTTGAGCATCGACCTATGAACCAGGAGGTCATGGTTCAATTCCCGGTCAGGGCACATGCCCAGGTTGCAGCTTCAATCCCCAGTGTGGGGTGTGCAGAAGGCAGCCGATAAATGATTCTCTCTCATCATTGATGTTTCTCTCTCTCTCTCTCCCTTCCTCTCTGAACCCAATAAAAAAATTTTTTTAAGTGTGAAACTCTAAAATCCTTGAAATTTAAGGACATATGTAAGTTAGAATTCTAAAAGAATATTCATTTCACTGCAACTAAAGATCAAAAACAGAGACATCATTCCACAAGGTTTGTTACATAGAAATTTTGAGATATTGGAGAGATTTTCTACAAAGGAACATATATAGAGGCAACACAGACCATTCCTTCCTCTCCTGGAATTAAAGCTTAGTTTGAATCAATTGGGTCACTTAGGCAAACTCAAGCCTTGAACTTGGTCTGAAGAGGTCTGAGCCCCTAACACAAGCAAACATTAAGTCTTCTCTGGAAGAAAGCATCTTTACCCTTGCCCTCAAATTATTCTATGAATACTTTCTTTTACAAAAGTTTTTATTGATTTTAGAGAGAGAGACAGGACATCGATGAGGGAGAAACGTTGATGGACTGCCTCCTGCACCCCCCCATGGGGATCGAGCCTGCAGTCTGGGCTGTGCCCTGACCAGAAATGGAACCTGAGACCTCCAGTACATGGGACGATGCCCAACCACCTGAGCAACACTGACCAGGGTCTATACGTATTTTTTTTCTTTTTAACCCTCATCCGAGGATATGGATATTTTTCCACTGATTTTTACAGACAGTGGAAGAGAGAGGAAAAGACAGAAAGAAATACCGATGTGAGAGAAACACATCAGTTGGTTGCCTCCTGCACATGCCACGAAGTGCCTGGACTGGGGAGGAGCCTGCAACCAAGGTGCACGCCCTTGACTAGCAGGCACCCTTCGTCTGCAGGCCAATGCTCTAGCCACTGAGCCAAACCGGCTAGGGCTATGAATATTTTTAATAATAATGAGCAGTACACAAAGATAATCAAGCACACAGAGAAATTAGGTTTCATGGGTAATGACTAGTAGAAATAAACAAAAATAGTTCATTAAGGATTTCAGAAATTGAAGTTAAATACAGACTACAGAATAACTACACGTACTACACTCAAGCATAAAAGACACATTTGAAAATAACTGCAAAGAAAGCTATTGGAAAATTACATACCAGATTTTTAAAATAATTAAGTAGAATTTATGGAAATAAAATTGTAATAAGATTTAAAATCAAGGAACAGCAAATCAGACTTAATTGAAAAGAGAATCAGAAATGAGTAGGTCAGAAAAAAATTACTCATAATGCAGCACAGAAACAAAAAGATATAAGGTACAGAAGAGATAATAAAAGACATAAAGGTTAACATGACAAGGGTTAACATACATTTAACCACAGTACCAGAAGGAGAAGAGAGAAAGCATGAAACAAATAGAGTATCTGAAAAGATAACAGCTGGAAAATTTCCAGAACTGATAAAAATACCAAACAGTTTCAACAAGTCCAGTGAAATCCTAGCCAGATAAATAGAAAAAAAATTCATATTTAGATACATTGCAGTTAACTATAGAAAATCAAGACAAAAATAAAATTTTACAAATAGTGGGAAACGGTAATGGTGGAGGTGGTGAGATAAAATGCAACAGAATTACTTTAAAAGGGCTCTGACCATTTGAATTCATGAACTGCAGTATTTATGTAATTCTCTGCTTTATTTAAAAAAAAAAAATCCCAGGCAGCTTGCCAAGATTTGTATACTGTAATCCAATAAAATAAATGTAAAATGAGATAAGCAAGGAAGAATAGAAGAGGAAAAGCGGGGTGCAGTTCTAAGATTCGGTCCCCAAATGCATGCTATAAATTCCTATCTGCTTTCTAGAGGGACAGCACAAATTTGACTTTAAGCATTTTAGCACCCATACAAAGAGGGAGACAATTACAGGATTTTCAGTAAAAAACAACTAGGCCCTCAGGGAAAACAACTATTTCTAAAGGAATTAGAATGATAATGAACAGCATTTGCCATATCTTCTTACAATAAACAGAGACACATTTTACAAAACCAAATGCAACTTCATAGGGAAGACCAAGGAATACCAATATGGAGGCTCAATCTAGGAGGAAGATGTTAAGAGAATGGATGGTCTGCATATGCTTCAGAAAATCCTTCATACCTAAGCACGTTCTCAGGTAAACTTCTGCAAGGAGTGGCTTTAAGAATCTTTTCCTGACTAGTAGTACCGAGCTATTAGGTGCTCTGTATGAGTAATTAGGTACAGAGCATATACTAAACTATCCACTAAGCAAGGGGCAGGGTAAGAGGCCCTTATGAAAACTGAGGAATCAGACATCATTCCATCTGGACTTATAAGAGTGAGATCCAGAAATTCCTTAACCAGCCTCATTACTCTACAAAGCAGGTGAAATGGCTCTACATTCTACAAGTGGCATTAATTGAAAAGAAACAAGACTTACCAGGCCTGCGTGGCTCACTGGCATATGCCCTGACCGGGAATTGAACCATGACTTATGAACCAGAGATGGTGGTTCGATTCCTGGTCAGGGCAGATGCCAGGGTTGAAGGCCGAATCCCCAGTGGGGGGAGTGCAGGAGGAAGCCAATCAATGATTCTCTCATCACTGATGTTTCGATCTCTCTCTCCCTCTCTCTTCCCCTCTGAAAGTGACAAAAATATATATTTTTTTAAAAAAGGAAAGAAACAAGATTTAGCTGACAGTCATAACAAAAGAAAAAAAATTAGCACAATTGATTAGGTTGGCAAAAATCAGTAAAGATGCCTACAAAGTTTTGAATGATGAAGAACAGAAATACTGTAACAAAAATTGAGCAGACACATTTGGAAGGAAATAGAATGGCTTAGTTTTAGACAAAATCTTTGGGCTTGAATATATGAATGGAAATGTACAGGAGACATTTTCTGGAAGTTTCTAGAAATGTATCACTAAAGGGATTAAGGATAGAGCAAAAAATTTAGAAATCTGTAAACAGAGATAAAATTGAAGTCGCTGAGTAGTTCTAATTCCCAAACGACCAAAATCTCTTCTCCTCAAACCATTGCCCCAATGCAAGCAAAAGAACTGGATCCCACAAAATATGCCACAGCCACAATACAAAAAGCAGGTTGTATTTCAAAGTGAGACAGTGCACAGGGAGAACATTCAATACAGCTAAATACAGTCTAACTCCAGAAGATAACTGTACAGGTATATATGCCACCACTAGAAATTAGAACAGAATTGCACTGTATGGCTCATTACAGAGAATGCCACGATTGCTCTATCTAGTTTCCACTTTATTTATTTTTATCCTCACCCCAGGATTTTTTTTTCAATGATTTTTAAAGAGAGTGGAAGGGAGCGGGGGAGAGAGAGAAACATCAATATCACATTGATTGGCTGCCTCCCGAATGTGCCCCAACCAGGGCCAGGGATCGAGCCTGCAACCAGTGTGTGCCCTTGACCAAAATCAAACCCAGGACCCTTCAGTCCGTGGGCCAATGCTCTATACACTGAACAAAACCAACTCGGGCTCTATTTTACATTTAAGAACACAAAGGTGTTTCTGTTTGAAAGATCGAATTTCTTAAAAATTATTAATTTGGGTGCATGGGGACTTATTAGATATGTCTGAAATTTTCCATGATAAGAGTTTTTTTTAACTTATAAAAAATTTCTTAAGACTTATCAGGAGTGAAGACATACCTTTCTGTCTCTGAGCAGCTAACATCAACCTTCCTGTGATACAAGAGGCAGGAAGGAAGGACATGGTCATTTCTTTCTCATAAGAAAGACAAGGTTAAAGATACACAAGAGGTTATTAACTTCTAAAAAGAAGACACAAGAGTGTAAGAGGTGGAGTTTTCAGATACCCCGTTGGATAGGTGTTAAAGACAGGAACTATAGAAGCTTTAAAATACACTAATAAAAAAGTACAAAAATAGCCCTGACCGGTTTGGCTCAGTGGATAGAGCGTCGGCCTGGGAACTCAAGCGTCCCGGGTTCGATTCCAGTCCAGGGCATGTACCTTGGTTGCGGGCACATCCCCAGTGGGCAGTGTGTAGGAGGCAGCTGATCGATGTTTCTCTCTCATCAATATTTCTAACTCTCTATCCCTTCCTCTCTGTGAAAAATCAATAAAACATATATATATTTTTTAAGTACAAAAATAAACTTACTTTTTTCAATGAGCTGGTCCTGAACTCCTGCCAATGCACTTACTGCCTAAAAGAAAAAAAACACTAGTTACAAGAAAAATTATCACAGACCTCAGGAGAGCACTCACAGACTGAAGGGAAAAAAGAAAATGCACAAAAATGCAACTGAGGTTTTCCTAAACAATGGGCCACATAAAGACACCCCCCCCCCTCACTTACAGCTGCTGACGTAACTGAAGATTTACTGAACAGCCTCTCAGCTTCCTTAAACTTCCGGTTCCTTCGGTCATTTTTGCTATTGGAGTTTCTAAAACACACACAAGGATTTATTATAAGCGCCAAGCTTTGTCTATGGCTCAAGCTGAGGATGTCCCAGGGAAAATATAATGAACTTCTTTGTTTTTATGTTTATTTTACTTCTTAATTTTGTTAATCCTCACCCGAGGATATTTTTCCATTGCTTTTTTTTTTTCTTTTTAGAAAGAGTGGAAGGGAGCGAGAGAGAGGAGAAACACTGATGTGAGAGAGATGCACCAATTGGTTGTCTCCCACACTCGCCTGAGGCAAGTGCCCTTGACCAGCATTGAACCCAGGACCCTCCACTCCAGTCCACAGGCCAAAGCTCTATCCACTGAGCCAAACTGCCCAGGGATCCTTTATTTTTATTACTTCCATCCCACTTGAATTGACCAAAACAACCTTTATGCTGAATGCTTATGTAGATTGACACCAATGTTTTCCAATGTATGGAATGTGTTCCACAGTGGTACATGACACTGTTAGTTGGTTCATAATTATTTTCATTTTAATATGTATATATTTTAATAATTTTAAAAACAATTAGTGTAGACTAGTGACATGAAGTGTCTGTTAAATAAACTTAAATCTTAAAATTTTAAAGAAAAAAACAGGATTCCTTAGAACAATGGTCTAGGACAAGAAAAGGAAAAGGTGACAGACAGAAACAAGGCACTCAAACTAACAGGATCATGTCAAAGGGACAAAGGAAATCAGCCTAAGGAGGCTCCTTCTGGCCAAGTTTGGGATAAATTAAGCATCAACAAGGACGGTGGGAGGCCTGGCCCTGGTCGGTGGCTCAGCTGGTTGAAGCATCATCTCATACGCCAACAGGCTGTGGTTCCATTTCTGGTCCGAACACACACCTACGTTGCATGTTCCATCTCCAGTTGGGTGCATACAGGAGGAGGCAACTGATTGATGTTTCTCTTTCATATCACTGTTGCTCTCTCTCTCTCTCTCTCTCTCCCTAAAATCAATAAACATAACCTCAGCTGAGGATTTAAAAAAAAAAGAACAATGGATGTGTTGGCTTTGTGAAAAATCAGAGCTATATATTTATGATTTGTGCATTTCTCTGTATATATTTCAATAAATTAATTTATACTAAAAAATAAACCTTTGTAATAAAAAAAGTGACAGGGCTAGATCCCAACATTAATTTTTTAAATAAATATTTGTTATCTTTTAAAAAAATATATTTTTATTGATTTCAGAGAAGAAGAGAGAGAGAGAGAAACTCAATGATGAAAGAGAATCATTGATAGGCTGCCTACTGTACGATCCTGCCCTGGGGATCTAGCCAGCAACCAGAACACGTGCCCTGACCAGGGATCAAACCCTGACCTCCTGGTTCATAGGTCAACACTCAACCTCTGAGCCACACCAGCCAGGCTCAACAGTAATTTTTTTAAAAAATCCATGAGTCTATAGTGATACAAGAGAGACAGAGATAAAAAGGATGAAAGGAAATGAAGATAACCTGGCTGGTGTAGCTCAGTGGTTAAGCACTGACCTATGAACCAGAAGGTCACAGTTCGGTTCCTGGTCAGGGCACACATGCCTAGGTTGTGGGCTCAATTCCCAGTGTGGGGTATGCATGAGGCAACCAATCAATGACTCTCTCTCACCACTGATGTTTTTGTATCTCTCTCTCCTCCCTTCCTCTCTGAAATCAATAAAAACATATTTTTTAAAAAAAGAAAGGGAATGAAGATAAAAATGGAAGGTTCTTCTTTCAGAATACCAGTAGTAAATGTAAAAGCAATAGTAAAATTAGAATCATCATTTTGCAACCTCCGTATAATAACTGGTTCAGACAGGAATCCATAATGTAGACTAAAACAACTGAATATAAATGGGGGGTGCAGTATATTACTACTATCTAAAAGTATGAACTCCAAATGTACATGATTAATTACAGAGAGAAGAAAAACTTTACAATGGAGAAATCACATGGCCAAACTTATCAGTCCCAATACTGGGACAATCTGACATATTATGTGCCTCCTGATGAAATAGAGGTAAACAAGAGGTCCAACACAAATCACTAATGCAGCATTCTGCAAAAAATGTGTAACAGATCTTTCACGAGGCGGCAAAAAATAAATCTGGAATTGGGACATTCTACAAGGCAATCTCATACACAACCTCGCCACCAAAAAGAGTGGGAAGCCCTCCTAAATTATGAGACTAAAGAGACATCATAGCCAAACGCAACGGAAAACTCTGACGGGATCAAATAAGGTAGCAAAACATGTTGAGGACAATTAGGGAAATTTGAATAAAAACCGTATATTAGATGATGCTATCAATGTAGTGCTACTTTTCTCGGCATAATTGTGACTAGGTAAAAAAATGTTATTTTTAGGAGATAATTGCTAGTATATTTAGGGATAATGTGTCATGATATCTGCTTTCAACTTTTTTAAAATATATTTTTATTTTTTAAAACCTATTTTTATTGATTTCAGAGAGGAAGGGAGAGGGAGAGACAGACAGAAACATCAATGATGAAAGAGAATCATTGATTGTCTGTCTCCTGCAAGCCCCAACCGGGGATCAAACCTGAAACCTCCATATATGCCCTGATCAGGAATCAACCGAGCACCTTGTTGTTGTTAATCCCTCACTCAAGGATATTTTTTGCATTGATTTTTTAGAGACAGAGGAAGGGAGGGAATAGAAGGGGGGGAGGGAGAGGGAGAGAGAGAGAGAGAGAGAGAGAAATGTGAGAGAGACACAGAGATTGGTTGCCGCACGCACGGGCCTGACTGGGGCAGGGATTGAACCTGCAACCCAGGTACGCGCCTTTGAACAGGAATTGAACCCTCAACTCTTCAGTGGGCAGGCTGACACTCTAACTACTGAGCAACATGGGCCAGGACTCGAACCCAGGGCTCAAATCTGACACCAACCAACTAAGCCATACAGGCCAGGGAGGGCTCTTTCAATTTTTTGTATATTTAAAAAATCTCAAAGTTTAGAAAGTTTTTGAGAACAGTATTACTAAATAAATCGTGGTACAGTTGGTACGTATGTCTAGAGGGTGGGGCCCACGATTGATTGAAATGTGGAAACACTGACAGGACGCTGCTGTGTAAGGTATTATATGCTGTATTTCATTTAAGCCTCACACACCCTGGGCCACAGGCAGGACTTCCCCTCGTCTACGGATGAAGGATTTGTTTAGGATTACTCGGGGCGGCTGAACCAGAGTCCCAGTGCCAGCCCAAACCTCTCCCCACACCACCACATACTATATCCCCTGCCTACAAAGCTGCGACCAAAAATGCACCCAGCCTTAAAAACAAGTATGAGTAGGTCACCATGCAAACACCACGGGTTTCTGACACTCACTTCTGGTTGGTCAGGTACCTGTCCCAGCCACGAATGATATTGCCATACATCTGGGTGTCTTCTAGGTAGCTGCCTTCAAAAGCATAGATCTGTCTCTCCAAGTTTGCCAGCGTTTCCTGCGAGGGAAAGCAAGGAAATGGATCATGCCTTTTAAGTGCAAAACTAGGTCTGACCAACTGAAATCTTGCTGCTAGATTTATAAGCTCAAGCACCAACACACTAAACCACCCTGTGGAGAGCCGGGGGGCACGGGGAGGAGCAGGCAGGTTCCGGCCGCCTAGAGCTGTCCTCCCGGATCCCTTCGCGACAGAACGAAGCAGAGCCTGCCCCGTGAAAAACGTGCACACAGGCACCTTCTGGAAAGCCGCGGGGGAGAGCCGGCCCCTGAGACCCCGCTCCCATGCCTTACAGGTGCCGCCGGCGGGAGAGAGGCGAGCAGCCTTCCAGCGCCGGCAACTCGCTCCCCTCCCCTGCGAGGCCGCGGCGCTGGACAGCCAGTTGCCATGGAAACCTGGAAGGACCGCTGCAGGTGAGCCGGGCCTCACCGGTGCCCAAGCCGAGACCCGGGGTGGGGCAGGGAGGACTCAGCCACCGGGGTGCACGGGACCCCGGGGGCACCGCACCACTCCAGGTCCCCAGGCTGAGCCCGCTCCCTCGCCGTCCCCTTCCAGACGCTCCCACACCGTCGCCTCCCCGCCATCAGCAATTCCGTCAATGGGTCTACAGTGCAGACTCTACGCTAGTGCCCGGGCGCCCGTCCCTCCACCCTCCAAGGCCAGGCTGCGTGACGAGTGCCCCCACCGCCGCCTCCTACCCACCGCCAAACCCACCGGCAGCCCGGACCAATCTGCTCCCGCCCGCCGGCACGCCCGCCCGCGCCGCCCGCCAAGGCGCACGGGCACCAGCCGCTCCGGGCTCCCACACAGCCCCCAGCGCCCGCGCCATCCTCCCGCCAGCCCCCGCCCCAGCCGGCCCCGCGCCCCCGCCCCTGGCCCCGTTCCCTCGCAGCCGGGAAGCCCGGGCGCCGGCGCGCCGCGAATGCGCAGCCCTGCCTCAGGCCGCCGGCTCCGGACCGCCGCGCAGCGCCCGCGAAGTAACGGCCTGGCGCGGCGGGGCTGGCGCCTGGAGGCGGGGGCAGGCGCCGGGTCCCCGCTTGGGCTCCCCCGGTGGCAGCCCCTCACCGCCAGCTCCTGCTTCCGCTTCACGAGCTCCGCCAGCTCCCGCCGGGTGTCCGGGATCTGCGGTGGCGCTGCCTTGTTGTGCATCGCCATGTTGGGCCGAGGCGGGCAGCGGCGGCGCCGGGCTGGGGGCGGTCCCTGCGCGCCGCCGCCAGGGGGCGCCCGCGCCGCACTGCGCCTGCGCGCGCGGCTTCCGGAGGCGCGCGCGGCCAGTCTGGGGACCCGGCGGTCAGGCTCTCGGGTCTCGGTAGGCAACTCCGCCCCTGGAGGGCGGTTTACCCTTACAGGCACCGCCAGCACCGTGAGGACACACTGCCCGCCGAGCAGCCCAAATCGGAAACCTTCGTATCCTCACCCTGCTTCACACCTGAATCCTGCACCCTGACGGGCCCCCGGAGACCTCGCAAAGCCATTTGTCTGTGGGCCACCTCCCTCGGTCATCTAGGACCTCCCTATTGTTAGCTACATTATTCCACACTTAGCTGCATTTAGTCCATGGTCCACAGTGATGCCAGGATAATTGGATTTTGGGAAACAAACGTAGTGTCATGCCCCTGGCTCCCCACTGTCCTTTATAGAGACAAGGACTAAGAAATAATATGTCTAGTTTTTCAAAAGAGCCAGAGTTCTTGTTCAAAACCCTTCTTCTACCACTGATACCTGTGCCATCTTGGGCAAGTAGCCAAATTTCACTTGTCTCAACTTCCTCATCTGTAAAATGGAGGTAATAAGTAATACAATTGCTGTGAGGAGTAAATCACTTCCCCTCTGCCCGGGCATGGCAAGTACTGTAATAACACTGCCTGTTAGCTTTTAACATCAAGTCCAGTCTTCTCAACTTTGTTTTCACTTGGCCCCTGCTTACTTCTCCCACTTCAGCTCTCTCCACTTTGCAGGGTTCTGCAAATTTCACCATCATGAATCTAGGTGGGATATTTTCCCCTCCCGCCCTCCGTCCCTCCCTTCGTTACTGGAAAGGGGACCTGGCCCTGTTCGGGTCTGCCTAGGGCCAGCTGGTAGTGTGTCTTGACTTTGTGCAGGAATGATTTCCCAATAAGTTCAGGTGATTTTTAGATTATAGGGTATTTTATTGTGTGCTTTTTTAAAAAAAAGAAAATTGTATCATTTGGGGGAAATGTGGAAATAACTGCAGGGGAATTAAAAAGTCGCCCT
>PVJC01005057.1:0-60752 GCA_004026665.1 Murina feae | reverse complement strand
AAAAAAACAATTGCTGCTTTCTAGTGATTGAAATAGGTTAAATTATTGACCAGGCAAATATAACCATCTAGATTACACTCCATGGTACTTATGCTCTTATGGATTATGGAATTTCCAATCATTCACTTCTTCCTGCTTTGTGCCAGGCTGTTGCAATACTTTGACTGTTTCAATGCTAAGATCCCAGTATGGATGGACAATCTCCTGGTCAGAATATACTCATCTTCCTACTGGGACCTGTTTCATAACTGAAATAAGTTAGGTGAAAAAAGTTAAGAACCACTTGATTTACCAATATCTAAACTAATAAAAGTGTAATATTAAAATTGACCTTTTCTTCGGCATGGTGAAGCCACGCCCATCAGCCAATCAGAGCGACTGTATGCAAATTAGCCCAGCCAAGATGGCGGAGGCCGCAGCCCGGGACAAGCCAGCTGCAGGCTTGAGATGGATTCCAGGCAGCAGGGCAGCCACAGGGGTGGGGAAGCAAGCCAGCCTGAGGCTGCGGCCTAAAAAGCCACCAATTGTAGGGCAGGTACACGGAGGTTTTAAGCCGCCACGATTCGTTCCTGGAGGTGCCACCGGAGGGGTGGGGCGAGGGGCGGGAGGAGTGAGCCGCCCACTGCCCTGCACCTCCACTGGGGCCCAGAAAGCCAACGAGCATGGCACAGGCACATGGAGGCTTGCCTCCGTGTGTCCGCATCACGATCGGTTCATTCCTGCAGGCAGGCACCAGAGGGGTTGGGAGGGGGGCAGGACGAGCAGGCTGGGCCTCAAGCCTCCGTCCTGGGAAGGCATTGGGCACCCTGGGCCGGCTGATGCCTATCCAGGAAGAAGCCCTGGCCACCCTATCACTTCCCAGGTGGAAGGCTTGAGGGTCAATGGGAGCTGTGGCCAGCCTGAAAACTGCTCTCAGCCCCTCACCCAAACTTGCCACGCTCTCACGGGGTGAGGGTTCCCACTGAGGAGTTTGGCCGGCCTGCAAACAGACATCGTCCCCTCACCCAGGCTGGCCAGGCACACCAGCAGGTGGACCTCCCCAGAGGGGCCCCAGACTGCAAGAGGGCACAAGGCCAGGCTTAGGGACTGCCCCCACCCTCAGTGCACAAATTTTTGTGCACCGGGCCCCTAGTGTAGGTTAAAAAACTGAAAGCAATAAGTGAGCAAACAAGACAGACAAACTTGAGAGAAGATGATGATGGAGGTAGAAGAGGTAAAGGAGGTTAAATATATGCTGACTGAATAAGACTTTGGGTGGTGCATACAATGCAATATATAGATGATGTATCATAGAAATTGTATACTTGAAACCTATATAATCTTATTAACCAATATCACCCCAAAAAATTTAATAAAATAAAGAAAAATAATGCTTGCTTTTCCCCTTATTTTTGAATAACATCTGGATTGGCAGAGTTTTCTTGTGTTGCTTCTTCTTTCCATTGGAACTTTGTAGACTTTGCTCCATTGTTTTGAATGGAGCCTTGTACATTACTCTGAGAAAGTCAGAGGCTGGAGTGATTTTCTTTCTTCTTATTTTGTAATTTGCCTTTACTACTTAGAGGCTTGAAATATTCATTAGTGTTCTTATAGTTCAACAGCTTAACTAGGATACAGCTCAGTGTTCAAAATTCTTTATCACATTTTCCTACAACACACAGGGTACTTTTAAATTTTTAAGAGAATTTTCCTGTGTTACATCTCTCAACACATTTTCTTTTCTTTAGGTGGGTTCTCTAATTTAGGAGCACAAAGTATCTTTGTGTTGGATTAGCTTTTATCTTCTCTTTTATATTAGTGCTAATCATATTGCTTTTATGTTTTCCTTTTTCATCTGCAGTTATGATAATTATCTCAAAAATTTTATTTTCAAAATTATTTTGCTTTTTCTTGAGTTATTTACTAAACCTGTCATGCTGTTTTGTTCCTCAATTTGTCTTCAGTCTCAAAGTCTTATTTCTTTCATATTCTGTTATTTAGTTTCTAATCATAAGCTTTTGTTTATTATAATCATGTTCTCTATATAACATCAAGTATTTGTGACTAAATCTCATTTGCTTTTTTGAATTATGGTTTCTTCCAGATTGTGTTACTTGTTTTTTCCATCGTGTTTTTGCATGTTTTTTGTTGTTGATGTTTGCCTGGTGCCAAGGTGCTTCTTTTTAACTGGCTTATACTTGGACCACTCAGCCTGGACTTTCTCTTTGCTCTGATACAGAGTGAGTAATGTTTGACTCTCTTCTCACTATATCTGATTTATTGTGAGAAAAATGAAAAAGAAAAGAGGCAAATCATCTTGGTTGGTGTGCAGTCGTTGTTAGAGTATCTGGGCTCAGTTCTCTTACGATTTTATTAAAATTCTATGCCAGAAAGCTAATCAGGTATTAGATCTAATACTGAGAAGCTACTAAGGCCAAAGCAGCAGTGATATAAATAACGTAGACATTTATATTGTCTTATGTAACTACTAGAGGCCTGGTGCATGAAATTTGTGCACTGGAGGAGGTGGCAGGTTGTCCCTCAGCCCAGCCTGTACCCTCTCTAATCTGGGACTCACTGGAGGATGTCTGACTGTCAGTTAAGGCCCAATCCCTGTCACAATCCAGGACTGCTGGTTCCCAACCACTTGCCTGTCTGCCTGACCACCCCCTGATCACTCCCATCAACCTGATCACTGCCTAACTGCTCTCCTGCAAACCTGTTTGTCTCTAACTGCCCTCCCCTGCTAGCCCAGTCATCCCAACTGCCCTCTCCTGCTGATCTGGTCACCCCCAAATGCTCTCTCTTGCAGTCCTGGTCACCCCCAACTGCCCTCCCCTGCAAGCCTGGTCACCCCCAACTGCCCTCCCTTGCTGGCCTGGTCTCTTCTAACTGCCCTCTCCTGCTGGCCTGATCTCTCCCCTAACTGCTCTCCCCTGCTGGCCTGTTCTCTCCCCTAACTGTTCTCCCCTGCTGGCCATCTTGTGGCAGCCATCTTGTGCCCACATGGGGGTGGCCGATTTGTGTGAGGGCATGATGGTCAACTTGCATATTACCTCTTTATTATATAGGATTTGAATATAAGCACTCAGAGTTGGTGGCACATTGGCATCAGCTCTATAATGTCAGGGATTCTGAATCTTTCTGTCTGGTTGTTTGTCAAACCTTCTCTATGCATCACAGTGACATTCAGCTCTTATCAGCATATCCATACCCAGTCATTGTAAATGAAAAAGAGGAAGAAAAAGACATTATTCCTTAAAAAGAAAAGAAAAGAAAAAAAGAACTTGAGGGTGCAAGTGTCACTTCTCCCATATGATTGGCTAGAGCATAGTTATATGGCCACCTTTAGCAGCAAGGAGGCCTGGGAAATGTAGTTTTATTCTGGGAAGTCATATGTGCACATGAAATTTGAGAATTCTATTCTTGAGGGAAAAAATTGAAACTCAGTGGCTTGGTTGCACCTGGTTTCCTCTCACTTTTTGGTAGGATGTAGCTCTCTCCCAGGATACCAGTTCCCTTGGGTTTCAGATGGCTTTCCCAAATCAGAGAGTTTCATGCTGCCTTTTTCTCCTCTTCCCATCAATTAGTCTTTTCTTTGGGGAAATAAAAATAGTTCCCAAAATAGCTCCCAGTAGTTTCCACTTCTCACTGAAAAAAGAAAAAAAATGTCGAGAACATCCTTTCAGTTTGAATAACTCAATATTCAGTTAGTGAAATCCTTGGGATTCCTTTGATCTGCCCGTGTGCTCCTCTGGGAGTCAAATCAGGAATCAGGTGAGAAGCTAGGCTGTGTTGGACCTCTTTGCTGCCCCTGGCTGTTCTAAAGTTTTCTGTTTATTATAATCACTAGGGGCCCAGTGCATGAAATTCATGCACAGGTAAGTGAGGGTAGGGGTAAGGGTGGGGGAGGGGGAGCGCAAGTGGGGAGGTCCCTCACCCGGACCTGCACCCTATCCAATTTGGGGGCCCTAGGGAGATGTGCTACTGATGGCTTGGACCCACTCCACGTGGTTCTCTGCTCTCTGCCATGCATGTCTGCTCCACACCATGAAGATGGGCAAGCAGGTGCTGCTGGGTGCTGCCTGCAGGGTCCCTGATAGCTTGTGCTCCCTCATCCCCTCATCGGCAGCCATGGCCCCACCCCGGCCTAGGCCAAGGCAGCGGCTAGGATTCCCAGGGGGGTCTGGGTCACCACGCCCCCTGGTTCCCAGGTCCACAGCCGTGCACTGGTCCAGGCCCTGCCAGGGCAGTGGCTGGGATTCCTGGGTGGGCTTGGCTCACCCCCAGGTCCACAGCCATCATTGCTCGATGTGTGGCTGCAGGCCTCCATCTTGGCTGGGTTAATTTGCATACAGCTGCTCTGATTGGCTGGTGGGCATGGCTTATGTGTCCCAGAAAGACGGTTAATTTCAATATTCTCTTTTATTAGAGTAGATGGGTTTTTGGTTTTGAAGTTTATTGAAGTAGGTTGTAGTCGTTACTTTTTAAAGGTGCTTTTGGTGACATTTTTGCTATTTTAAATCTCATATTCATAGTTATTATCCGGATAAGAAAGCTATTTTTTTTCTGTATTCTAAAAATCATTTATAACTCACCTCCCAGCATTTTCTATCTTCTTCTTTGTTTAATTTCGACATTGCATTTAAAACTATTCACTATTTTAATTCAAAACCCCATAGGATATCTTACTCATTTTTTATCTTCTTATATTTCCTCAACTCTTCCAGTCTGTCATAATATTCATTCTTCTAGCTGTACAAAATAATTTTAAAAGTATCATTTTTATAGGTAAAATCAAATATTAGGAGAAGAGAAAATACTGGTTTATGATTAATCTTTTAAAAAAAATAAAGGGCAGTGTCAATATTAGGTTTTGGGAGACCTTTGAGTAATTCCCAAGCCATGCCATTCTGCTTTGCTAGCTGATTCTGTGGGTGGTCCAGTTATGTTCCCCAAATTTATATCTAAGGTTGGCATCCCACAGTGTTAACTTTTTATGCCATTTTAAACTAGGTATCTACAAAATTCATTTTCTCACAGTTGCTGTGAGATGGGCAGGAATTCTCACTTAATAAATTCTATATGGCAATGTTGCTATTGAGTAAAGATAAGAAAAAGAGAAATTACATAACAAGCAGAATGTGAAATAAAGTTCTTTTCAGAAAAAATTCTGATATGCTAACTGTCTAAATTCTTATTCCAGAAATATCTCCTGATAGGTTAAACCCAACCCTAACTCTGTCTCCTCATTTCCCACTTCCACTGAGGTTCCTCTATTCTGGGTGCTCACCATGACTTCTTTAACCCACAAATATTTATTTAGGATCTACCATGTGCTAGGAAACTATCCTATCTGCTACAGATACTGCAGTGAACCTAATAGACAAAAAAATCACTGTCCTCACGAAATTTGCATTCTATGGATTAGAAAACTGTGGTACATCTACACAATGGAATACTATGCTGCTGTAAAAAAGAAGGAATTTTTACCATTTGCAGCAACATGGATAGAACTAGAGCGCATTATGCAAAGTGAAATAAGCCAGTCAGTGAAAGAAAAATACCACATAATCTCACTTATTTATGGATAATAAAGACCATTATAAACTGATGAACATAAATAGATACAGAGGCAGAACAGCATTGAACAGACTGTCAAACTACAGCTGGAAGGCTGGGGAGGGTTGCGGGGGGAGTTAAGAAATCAACTGAAAAACTTGTATACATGCATATAAGCTTAATCAATGGACACAAGACACTGGGTGGTAGGGGAGGAGGGGGGAAGGTCAAGGGAAAAAAATGGAGACTTATCTAACACTCTTTGTAATACTTTAAGTAATAAAACAAAATTTAAAAAATTGCATTCTATTACAGTAGATGGATAACAAAATCAATAAGTGAAATAGATGGTATTCTAAAAGATGATAAATTCAATGGAAAAAATAAAATAAGGAGTAGAGATGGGAACTGTGGATATGGATATTGATAAGATTCTGGGTAATGTTTGCCTTCTTTTCTTTTCTCTTAGCCACATATGAACACAGACCCTTCTGCTGTCTCCCATTTTGATAGCTGAGATGCTTGAGGAATTTAAAAATTACTAAACAATTCTAAAATGACTGCATTTTAAATGACTAAATATTAAGGGAAATTCAAATAGAAATACACAGAACATATGAGAGATATAAAGGTTTGTTCCAAGGACTCACAGAGTCTGCCTCTTTTCACATAATGCCTCCTAAAATCTTTGTTCTCTGGATGCAAAGAGCTGATATAATTCCATAGCCACTTATCCCAGGTTCCTCACTTCTCCCCTCACCTGTCTCTACAGGGGAATACCTCCTAGCAATCCACATGCAAGAGTCTCATTTTTGGCAGAAGCCATATCATCTCATTTATCTCATTCAACTGACTGCTCCCTCTAAGTTATTTTTCTCCCTAAGTTATGATTGATTTCCAGTCTAAGAGACGTGTCACATCCCTATGTGGCAGACATAGTAAATATTCTCATCTACCTTCAGCATCAGGAGTGTGGCTTCGCCATTGCATGTTGTGGCAGAGATACCCACTGCTTATTGAATATGCATATGCTCCCCCACTTTTCTCAGAGCCCTTACAATTTGGTAGAGCCATGTGTCAATCCTAGGCTGCAGCATCAAGAGACTAAGCTTTTGCTCTGAGACTAGAAGCCAACATTCTGGTTGGTATTGCAGCAAGAAGCAAACAGCCTGATCCTTCACTCACTGCTTGAAATAGAGCTGTCCCGTAGAGCCACTGAACCCACAGTCAAGCTTGAGTAAATTGGACATATGTGTTAAGCCACCAATAGTTGAGAGTTTGTTGCTTACCACAGCAAGGACTAGCCTACACTGACTAATATCTGGCCTAAGTGTAAAGAGAGATCACAGTACCACGCATTTCAAGGCATTCTTATAACAGTAGACATATGGTAACAAGGAGACTTTCCTTCACACTGGAGAGGCAGTGCAGAGTGGCATTTAGAATATGTTAGACAGATATTGGTTTGAATCTTGGCAATGCCACTTAGTACCTTGTTGTGTGATATTAGTTTCATTTCTCAGCCTCTCTGAACTTCAGTTATTTTTAACCTCAAGTTATAAGGTGTTTTAAAAGTCCATTGAAGCATCTAGTAAAGCATGGTGCACAGTAAACATTCAGAAAATCCATTAAGGAGTTAAGTTTATGTAGAGTAGATTCAATAATGTGCTGACTGGTTGAAGCACACATATCTGATGTCATAACTCTGTTTGCTTAGGGAACAGGGAAAAGACCTAACTGGAGCCACTCCCAGGACCTCTGCAACCACCCAAAATTAATAATGAACAGGTGAAACTAAATTGAAGGGATGACAGAAAGACTATTTACTCTTACAACTAATGGAAATTTAGGTGACTTAAATACATACAAAATTAAGCATTGACCCAAGAAAATTATTTTAAGACTCCAAAATATAATGTCCTTTTAGATGGAAGGCTTGAATCAGAGCAGAAGAATTGCAAGAGATCTTATTGAAATAATTGAGTCTGTTTTAGGTCATATATTCAAAGTCAAGAAGCAATTTCACCATTATTGAAAACTTTCAGAAGCTGGACAAAATTAGAGAAATGATAATTCCAATAAACAAGAAACGGCTTCCCAACAGGGTTGCATCAACATGGCTAGCACCACATCTCTGCAAGATAATGAGATTCTAGGTCGGCCGTTTGAAGAAGAGTATAGAATTAGTTTCTGTTAAAAATGAAGGAGTGAGGAAGATGTCCAAGTCATTGAAAGGCACATCACAAGAGGCCATGACCTGACAAGTCATCCTGTTCAATCTCTACATGTGCGGGACTCAGTCGCACCTTCACGACAGTATACCATTAATGCAGTCAAAGCAAGTGACTTTCTAACTCCATTAACAGGTCAGTGATAAAATTAGGTATTGGCTATGAATGTTAGTAATTTATTGAACTCCTACATCATAATAGGTACCATGCCATTCAGATGTGGGGACAATCTTTTTGTACAAAAAAACCCCCTCGGGAGTCCTCTTGGACAACAAAGCTCCATAATCCGACAGTTACTCACTTGTAAAAAGGACGCTCAGGAACAAAATTAGAGGCCATAAGAGAAGGATTAAATAGGGTTTGTGTAGTTTTACCATCAGGATTTTAACCTGTTCACAAACTGGCCCTCCCCTTCTTCCTCTGACTGCCCTATGATGTGTAACAGAGTATTTACTGTGCTTCTGTAGCCTTTCAAAATTTTTATCTAGAGAAAGTATTTCTTCAGCTCTATCTTTTCTCAGAAAAGCCCACATTTAGGTCCCTCCCAAGTGATCTGGCAGAATGGCCACAGAGTGCTTCTGAGTGAGATTTCCAATTTATTAATTTTACTCTGTTTTCCAAGATGCACTGCGCTCAGATGCTTCTGAAAATTACTTTGTGAAACTTGCAGGGATGTTCTCCAATCTCTGAGTGTCCTTAACTATGATTGGAAGCAAAGCAAACTCTCAAACAACTGGTTCAGTTGTAATTGCAGACTATGTAGGTGCTGCTCAAACCTGAATGGATGGAAATACAGGTCACCTGGGGATATTGCTAAAATTACTCAGCAGATTTGCAGTTTGGCCCAAGACTCTACATTTCTAATAGGCATCCAGGTGCTGCTCCTGCTGGTTCTTGATTAGCAAGGCCCTATTTTAGTACCTCACAAGATAATGCAGGGCTGTAGAATGATAGGAGGGTTGAAGGTAGCATGAGACCAGATACATCCTGAACTCTTCACTCAACCACTTTAAACTTTGGACTGCTCATTGACAAAGTGGGATAATTACAAAAGTTAGCCCGAAGAGCTGTTCGCAAATTAAAGACATTTACTGCCATTGCCTTAGGAGAGTCCCATGAAGTAGTTTTTTTCTCAGAAATGATGGGATCAGTTCATAGGAACTTTATTACTGACAAACAATTGACATGCTTGGGATAATATGGTGTTCTTGTCTGTATCATTTTGCAATGTTTCTTTGTAATATTAAAAGTAAAAGTCAGTTATCCTCCTGGTCTCACATGCTTCTTGGTGCTCAGTTCTATTTAATTTGAGGCTCTCTTCACTCATGTTTTTCAACCTCCAAGTCAAAAAGCTATTTAAGATCCCTTGGTGGACATAGTTTAGGAAGATAAAGCTAATTTTTGGCAAAGCTGCTTTTTAATTAAATAGAACAGCTATAATTACATTTGGAAGTGGAAACATTATGGAGTGTTACAAAATCCATTTGATTTGCAAAAAGATATAGTTCAATTTAGCACAAGTGTCAATTAATAAGTTAGTAGGAAAACAGGAAATGGAACAATAAATGATTTTCATGTTTTAAGTTAAATGCTTCGATCCCCATGAGATTTAATTCCTGATTTTGGAAAGTACTGTACATTAACCCCACTAAGAAAAGCCTAACTTAGCCACTAATTTGGGATAAGAAAGAGTTTAAAAACTTCTATATTTTAGGTCTTCTCAAATAATGAAACAGAAATAATATTAATACACTAGAGGCCCAGTGCATGAAATTCATGCGGGAGGGGGGGCTGGATTGTCCCTCAGCCCAGCCTGCATCTCTCCAATCTGGGACCCCACCAGGATCAGGCCTGAACTGGCAGTTGGACATCCCTCTCACAATCTGGGACTGAAGCTCCTAACCACTTGTCTGCCTGCCTGCCTGATTGGCGCTATCCACTCTGCCTGCCTGCCTGATTGCCCCTACCCACTCTGCCTGCTGGCCTGATGTCCCTAACTACTCCCCTGCTGGCCTGATTGCCCCCTAACTGCCCTTTCCTGCCAGCCTGATCACCCCTAGCTGCCCTCCCCTGCCAGCCTGACCATCTTTGCTGGCCTAATCTCCCCTAGCTGCCTCTGCCTTAGCCCCCGCCACCATGGCTTTGTCTGAAAGGACATCCAGAAGATCTCTGGTCTAATTAGCATATTACCCTTTTATTAGTACAGATGGCCCTAAGCATTTTTCAAAAAGTATGTCTGGATTAATTCTGATAGATTCCTTGCAAGTCATCATGTTTTCTGGAGAAACATCTATAAGTGTAAATACAATTTAAGTTCCATCTCTGACTCTTCTCTAAGCAGAGAGACCTAAAATTCCATTTAATAGGGAAAATGCCCAATTCTTGTTGGAGGTAAAAGGTATAAACATCCAGAAAAAAGCAGAAATGTGGATTCACTACCAAGAGCTGTGCAGAGCAACCCATCCCTCATGGAGTTCCTATGCTCTCAAAAGTAAGTTTTCCTACAACCAGAGGAAGAAAAAGAAACAATTATTTGCCTCTGAATAATGAGGATTAGGATAGGCCAATATTGTAACAAGTTTTCTATAAGGTCCTACTCAGCAATAATTCTATTTTTTGGCTGCCATTATTAGTATTACTACTATTATTTTGTTCCCAGATGGAATAGAATTTTTCTGAAGAATTACCAAATAGCCAGTAGTAATGCCATGCTCAACTTTGCCCTATACCACCTAAGTTTAGCATGGTGCATGCATAAAGACTATCATATTTATTAGCTGTTTTCTACAAGATCAACACTTGCCAATAGGTATTTGTGAATTTCATTATAAAAAAAAACCTTGGAAGTACTTAACCAAATGGAATATAGACATTTGACACAAGATTTGGGGTTGAAAATTTTCCATGTATAAGGCTAAATTCACTATTCATTATCTTGATAAGTGTCCAAGTTGGGTTGGTATTCTACTTTCAGGAAATATCTTCTTAATCTTCTTTCCTCACTAGGATATTATTTTTAAAATAGAACTTAAAAAAAAACAAACCTTGAAAGTTATTTGATGCTGGAATAATACCAATTTCTTTAACAATAGCAAAGCTAATATAATAAAAGCCATCAGGTTTGGGATATTTTATGAAAATGTTTAATTCAACTGTTTCTTTGGAATGTAGTAGTCATAGTTTGGAATTTAAGTTACATTTCAGTTCTATGCAGTTTTTATACTACTCAGTGTCTGAGAATACAAATGTCAGTTAAAGTTAAGGCTTCGCTGTTCATTTTGAAACAATTTACAAGTGTTATACTGTCATAGAAAATAAAAATTTCTGTAAAAAAAACTTGCACAAAATTTTATGATGGTACAAAACACGAAGCAGTAATATACCAGTAAAATGAAAACATTTTACTACAGGACGTTTTATAGATTTCAATAAAGAAAAAATATGTTATTTTACACCTTTAAAAATTACAAAACAACCTAAAACAATATAAACCAGACATTTTGTAACACTGACTTTACAAATTAATAACTCTATAAACATATAATTTTTAAATATATTTATCAGTGCAAGATACTTTAAAATTTAAAGTTTCAGTATCATTTTTCCTTGGCTGAGGACAACTTTAAATTCATTGCCTTAAAAAAAAATTAAGGCTTAGTGCTTTTGTCCTGGTATGATTAAAACAACTGAATGAATGCCCTGGGGACAAAAATCTATTCTTCTTTCATAGTAATCAATACTTTCCTGGAAACAAAATGCATTTTCAATCCAATTAAGCCAAGATGAATGAACTGTCTCCTCCATGATACAAATGTGATTCTCACAAATATTTCTGAGTGAGCCCTGTAGCAATGCAGAAAGGGAGGAAGATCTTAAAGTTCTATGTACAATGAGCCTCAACCACAGATAGAGTGAAAACAACCAAAGCTTCTTTGGGTTAATTCATATGCTGCTTGATAAGATATTTACTTCTTTGAGCTGTTAGAAGCTTAGGTCTTACCAGGCCTAAGGCAGGCTTTTTCTTTGTGAGGAATTGAAAGTTTCTAAAAGCATTCATTCAAGTCTCTGTTTTCTCTGGGTTACTGCTGAAGGGATTTTTTTTAAATTGTTTTGACTTTATTCAATTATATCCCCCTTCTTATCTGAAAATACTTCACCACCAGGTACCAGGATTTCTAGCCACATTCTTAAATTAACTCTTTACTCACTTTCCTTGTCTTATTCAATACCCAAACAGGAAGGTTTTTATGGATCACTTTTGCATATTTGGATGTAAAAACCTCATGGTTTTGGATATTTGAAGAATTGTATCCAGTCCTTCCTTTGGGTCTCACTTGAAAGCCAATTAATATCATTTCTTCTCTCAATTTATCATTATTTTTATTAAAAGCAAACATTTCTATCAAAGATTATTTTGATTGGAATAGACAAATGGCTTAAGGAAAAAAGATACTGTCACTTTAACCAGTTAACAAGAAAAAACCAAAGTTAGACTTTGGAGAGCAGAGTTAGGAATTTCCCTTATTTATTTATTTATTTATTTACTAACTTACTTACTTATTTTTAATCATAAAGTCTAATAAAATTCTTTGCCATTACCAGTAGGTTAAAGCTGCAAAGTTTCTTTTCTGGACAATGGCAAATGCTTAAATTTTAAGAGAAAAGAGAAGAGAGATAGGAGAGAAAGAGTTTACATTTGAAAATACATTCCATATGAAAGAACGATAGGAGAGAATATTGCAGCTTTATACAAAAGGATCAAGAGACACTACAGAAAAAACAGAAGAATTAAGCCACATTGCCAAATCTTCCCAGCCCTTGTTTTTCGGGGTGAGGGGGGGGAGGGCGGGGGTGGGGAGGGAGGAAGGGCTGACATCTTACACTAAAATATACTTTCTTTTTAGTCAGTGTGGTCATTAGGGTTTGATTCAAGTTGGGCTTTCACCATCAAACAACAGAGCAGGTTGTAATAGAACACAATGTGAATCAGTACAAACAAAAAGGCACTTGAGAGGACATGGACTAGCCAGTGCCATGGATTTCCCTTGTGGCTGTCAGCAGCACGCCCAATTGCCAGCACTGTCTGGTGATGGCAGTTTTCTGTATGGAGTTCGCAAGCACGAGGTTTAGTACAACACTGGAAACATCAAGGAAATTTGACGATATTGCTTCATAAACGGAGCTGACACACTATACTGGTACTGAAGTTATAGCACTTTAAAGTAAAAGCCTAATCCTTCTTTGCCTATGCACAATGTGGGCAATTATACACAGGTACAGCTTCAGGAGTCCACTGAAATGCAGATATTCTAATATACTATGGGCATGGGCTACAGGTAGCATGTCCGTCAAAAGGGCCCCAGGGAATACACTTGGCACCAGTATCTTGGATTTTGCACAGTTTCAGAAAAGTATCCATAGAAAGAAGAGAGAGAGGGGGAAGGGGAATCAAATGAATCATTAAGTCAATCATACTTGGTCTCAACACCAGCATTTGATGATTCAAATTTAACCAACAGAAAAAAGCTGACTGTAATGATTCCAATTGTTAATACAGCTAACTTGTTCATGTCTGTTGGCCATACTCATTGAAACTCCTGAGAAAAGCCTGGCTCAACGTCATTGACGCATTTCCCAGCCTATACAGTGAAAGATCAACACACTCAAGTTATGTCCTTCACCTCAATTCTCCAATTGTCTTTTCATCTATCTGCCTTCATGCCTCTGAATAAGTACTCTGTGTGTTCAGTTTGTCTTTTTTTAACTTCACACCATCCACAAGTTCAAAGTTATAGTTCTCCAGGGCAGATAAGTTTCTTTCTGACATCCCATTATGCCAACAAGCACAGTACAGCACGACCCCACAGACAGCACCCAGGAGGACACCCAGGGCGCTCATGGCTATGATGGTGATGAGGATGGGGTCTAAGGTCTTCAGCACGTTGCCGGGCTTTTTGGAGATGTTCTCGTCATCTTCCCCCAGGCCCTCGTGTCCTGGGGTGCTCCCTAGGAAGAAAAACAAAATTGAATCTATGAGCACTGCCAACATATCAGATGGAAGTAGGCAGAAAAATAGAGAAAAGGACAGAAAAAGGAGAAAATCACATGCTTATTTTGCTTGTGCTCTCCCCAGAGCCTGTGGGAGCTCTCGGAAGTGGGGTTTGGCTGCCTCAATGCTGGGAAACAGTCAGGTTTGTGTTTGACTTTTTGTTGGGAATGGAGATGTGGAAGGTGAGGGAGCTGGGACTCGGTCAGCTAGCCTACCACATGGAAACAACCAATTCTGGGTAAATAGTGGATTTATGTTATAATCTAATTCAGATTTCATGCAACCTACCATCTGTGCTAGATTGTAATCTGTGATTTTAGTCCTTGACCAGATCTAGTCATTAAGCCTTGCAAAAATGCTTAGTCACACATTTATCTGGTGGAAGATTTAACCTTTCCCTGTGTATTTTCCTGATCCCTACCCAGAAATGAGGAAACCTCCTAAGCTGCCCTTTCATGGGGTGCTGTGTCCAGTGTCTGGAACTGTTTACACAAGTGTTTGTTCTCCCACATGAAGATCTTCAATTCAGGCAAGTTTCTCCCAAGTCTATAGTGATTTCTTTTAAGAAAAAGAGAACTTTCAGAATAAGGGAATGCTTGCTGTTGACATTAAAAAATGAGTCATGGCTCCTATCTAGAAACTGTGTCTGTGCTGTGCTGAATAGAAACGGTTTAATAATCAGCATCTTTGCAGCCCTGGCGGTTTCCCTAGAGACAGTAATACTGCCCTGCAGTTCAGTCTCTGGAGAAATGTTTTCTCTAGAGCAAAACAGAGATTATGAACATGAGAACTTTGAGCCTAATTACCTGGTACTAGAAATTAGACTAAAATGTTACTGTGCAACATGCAGGGTGTTTACTTGTGGTGTCTGGATCAACAAAGATCCCAATCAAAGAAAACTAAACATGTGAGATGCAAGTCCCTAAACAGGGAAAAACATCCCACGGCAAAACATAGGTTTGAAACAACCTTTTATAATGTTTATATCTCAGAGCAGGAGATGTAGCTAAGTTAAATGAGCCATGTATCTTGGTCAAGTTCTAGTCTGGCTGTGATAGGACCACATTGCTAATAGCAATAGATGCTGATGCTAATGGGCAGGGCTGGGACAAATGTCCAATGACTTAAACTACTGGCAGAGGGAAAGGTATAGAAATAAAATAACACCAGGCAAGGCCTAACTCTGATCAAATGTCTTAAACTCAGTCACCAACCAGTGTTCAAAGAAAATACATTTTCATGTTAATCAGTCTCAAGTTAGAGGCTACCACCTAAATAGCAACGCTACTTAAGGGAAGTCACTGCCATGAATTTCAGTCTCCTCATCCGAAAAATGGGATAAATATACTTCAGATGAAGAGGGTAGCTGTGAGGAGTAAAGAGATAATCTATGCAATAAGTAAAATGCTTGGGGCATTCTAGTTCCTCAATAAATCCTCCTCATCATCACAAAACTAGGGTTCCAGTAGATAAGGATGGGAACATATGGACCAAACTCAACAGATTGCTGCAAACCCTGGGCTCCAGCCCTTTAAAGACCATATCTGGGTATCAACCAGGCCCAAATATTTGGGTTGGTTTCAAATTACAGTATGAAGATCACTGTAGGTCTTGGGTACATTACAGTCCTCACTAGTTTTCTATTTTCATTGTTATCAAATGAGACTGGTTCTCTAAGTCCTCTTCCAGCTCAGAGAGGAAAGGCCATGGCTGATATCCTTCTCTACAGCTCAACCAGTTACACAAGCCAGACTGTAACAGAGTCTCCTCAAGATTTCAGGCAGCTTAGATTGAATTGTGTTAGAAAGTTTCTCTATAAATATAATAAAATCCATAGAAAAATATATTAAAAATTGGTCAAGAAGATACATTTACCTGTTTCATCAATTTTATTTTCTGGGTTCTTTATATCCAGGTCTTCTGGTCCTGACAAGTCAAACAAAATGAAAAGAGACATTTAAATTGCCAGCAAAATACAATCACACAAAGTACATAAACCTTACACAAACAAACACACTCACACACATGTACATACACACACACTCATGGTTCAACTGGTTTCTTTTGGATTTTTATTCACTGTTGTTGTTTTTTTTCATTTCCCCCAATGTTTTCAACTGTCCCTGTCAAATCACTGCCACTTTAGGCATTATGTATATTCAATATACACTGAGTGGCCAGATTATTATGACTGGCCAGATTATTATGACCACCCAATCAGTACTTCATTGGGTCACCTTTTGCCTTCAATATTGTGGCGATTCTTCCTGGTATTGACTCCACGAGATGTTGAAAGGTGATGTGAGGAATCTGACACCATGCCTGATGAATAGCACTGTCCAGTTCTGTGAGATTTGGTGGTTGTGGAACCAGCTGCCTGATAGCTCTTTTAACTTTGTCCAACAAATGCTCAATTGGATTGAGATCTGGTGATTGTGGGAGCCACCTAAGCAAGGTAAAGTCTCCCTCATGTTCTTGAAACCACTCCTGCACAATATGAGCACTGTGGCATGGCACATTGTCTTACTGGAAGAAGCCATATCCATTGGGATACACCATCAACATGATAGGATGAACTTAATCAGCAATGATACTTAGGTATGTTGTGCTATTCAGACATTTATAATGATCTGGCTCTCTAGCAACTTCAGCAGGAAATTACAGCTAATTTGCCTACAAACGTCAGGTGGTCATAATAATCTAGCCACTCAGTGTATTATATAATGAAAACTTTGTAAATTGCTGAAGTGACCAAAATCCCAAAAGGCCTCCTTTGTCTTAAGTTCACCCAATAGAGTCATTCCATTTTGTTACAATTAACATCTTATTATGTAATAATATATAACAAAAGTTTAAGTGTAGCAAATAGAGCTTAATACTAATTACTGTACTATTACATTGCAATTATTTTAAGAGTCAGAAATAGCTACTTATTTGTAATAAAATAAAGAATTATGGCGTTTATGATTCATTAACAATGTAATCTTAAATTCACTGTGATCAACATTTCAAAGGCCTACTGTTTTATGTATCCAAATATTTAGAATTATCCAGGTGTGTGAGTTTTCTACTTTTCACCAAAGTGTTTTGGCATGACACATATATAGCCTTTAAATTGAGAATTTTTTCTTTATTATGATCTTTGCATTCCACATCATTACATATATAGCTTCATAGGTACCAACCAGACATTCTAAAAACGAAGGAGAGGTAATAGGGTAGCTAAAGGAAAACTACCCTGATTTTTGCTTGTTGCACCAGATTATTAATTTCACATGATATTTTCAGCCCACAGTGAAATTCCAGGTCTAGAGGAATAAGACAAAGACCATCTCATGCCAAGAATCCTACCCTTGGTTTCTATAGAACTTGTACTTACTTGCACAATCCTCTTGTGAAATGTGGTTATTAATACTAATGTCATCCACTGCAATCCCACCAAGGTTTCCTTTGCCAATTTCACCCTCAAAAATCACCTAACAAAACAAGATCGTTTCCACAGTATTTAAATATTCAGTCTTAAACAGCAGTGTTTACAAATGCTTGTCCAGCTTTAGCTACAGCACATAAATAAAATTCATGAGATTTCCCATAAGCACATGCTTTGCTCATCAATTCATATTAACTGCCTGGTGATGGCATTAAACTCCTCACACTCTTTTTATAATACAAAACTTAAAACAGAAAAAGGCAGGAAATAAAAGGAATGTTCATTGTTACAGCCCCTTAATAAAGTAACATATTTGCTTCTTTATCAGATAATTGTTTCTATTCCTGTAATATAGGAGACTGAAATATGCTACTGAGATTATCATTATTGTAGCAATATCTCAAGTTCAGGAAACCCCTGAAATAATTTTTGGAATGATTCCCACACCTCATTTGATAACCTTCAAAATATTAACCCCATGTCCCTGAAGCAGCTGCCCTCCTCACCTGGGGAAATTTACCTGGTAAAGTTTCAGAGACTTGTGGAGCAGGACACGCCCTTCCTTCCAGTGGTCTCCTTGGTGTCCGATGGCCCTCCAGACCAGCTGGTCATACTCTTCCGGTTTCTGGTAGCGCAGTTTGACCCTCAGTGTGCCCACATGGGAACCAGACATGTGATACCAGAAGGTCATACAGCGGGCGGAGTTCTGGGAATAAACCACAGGGCTCACCAGACGAGCCACTTTGCCTTTCTGATTTTCGTCAGCTTGGGAGTAGATGAAGTTGCCATCTCCTGCTATCACAGAAAACTGTGTTAGGGAGAGTGCCCAAATTTATGGTTCCTTTGTCTCTTTACTTCAACTTCCACCACTCACACCTTTCTCTCCTGAGCTGAGCACCAAGAACCCAAACCTGCTTTGCAGTGGAAAGGGAATGGAGTGCATTTGTTGGGGACCCAAGGTTCAGCTCTGAACTACTATAAATGGACATATGATTGGGGGAAGGCTGCAAAGCAGCATTTAGATGCCGCTCATTAGGGATGCATTGGCATAGGGACACAGGCTGTAACTCAGGGTGCCTCTGCACTGTTGCAAGCAGACTGAAAGCACAGAGCAAATCTATTTTTGTGCAACTTTAAGTTTGCTTCAGCAGCACCTGTGTGAACACAAACATTAAATGAAATAATTTAGATGTATTTTTATTTATCACTAGAAGCCCAGTGAACAAAATTCGTGCACGGGTTGGGTCCCTAGCAGCTGCGGGCTGTGAACTGGAGCCCCCTTTTCCCCAGCTGCCTGCTGCCTGCTGCCACTGCCAGCTGAGGCAGGGCTGGTCAGGGGGAGGGGCCACAGGCGGTTGGCCAGCCTGCTCTGCCCCCTGGTAGAACTCCCAGTTGAACTCCCAGTTGAAGGGACAATTTGCTTATTAGGCTTTTATTATATAGGATTCAAGCAGCAGGACTTCTGGTTGATGATACTTTGGTCACTATAACTGCTTGATAATAAGAAAACTGCATTTTTTTTCAAATAGCGATTTTTTCCTCCCAAATTCAGACTATTTTTCCCTAGTTTATTTTAATGGCTTATAAATTCCTGAAATAAACCCAAGAGCTTGAGTCTCAACTGTGATCCAGGCTCCTGTGTGATTCAGACTTCTGGTTCAAGGAGAGGAAAGGTTGTATTTTCGAAGCTTTATTAGAATGTGACATTTTGACAACTTGTGGAGCTGTGAGGACTTACTCTAGGCTTTGCTTCTAATTACCCTCAGAGGGAACATTTCCTTTTGCCACCATCTGGTCTAAACACACAAGTCATGTTTCACTGTTTGTTTGCTCTGCAAATAGAAATCACCTCCTTTATGCCTCACCTAATGTATGTGTGAATCTGATGCTCGGGCCTCAGTGGGCAGCAGGGTGTTTTGTTTGCTGTCCCAGAGGCTTGTGCATTTGTGAGGTAATTTTCACTGTACACATGTGCACAGATTTTTGTATGTGCTTGCCTGTGTCAACAGAGTTTGGGGAAATGAGTAAGGGCAGCTTTCCTGCTTCACTTGGGGGCTTATCTGAGATTGCACTAGAAGAAGCATGTTAACAAAACCCATGGATGGAATAATAAAAGGAGGGAGCAGATAAAAACCACAGCTCCAGGATTATGTTTATGCTCTCAGTGCTTGTGAAGGTCCCCTGTGACCAGCTGACTAAGTCACTCCTGGGGTTTCTCTTATTTGACTAAATTACCAAGTGGCAGTGCCTGTTTGGGAGACAGAGCCATTTCACTGAGATGAATATGGATCAGTCCACCAAGATGGACAGCATACAGGTGGACAACACACCCATCTTGCCTCACTGACCCTCTTTTCTCCCCCAGTCTTATGGAAAAAAAACCTGAAGTTGGAAATCTGGAGAGAGGAAAGACATTTATTGATGCCATGGAGTTGATCTGGGCAATTCCTAGAATAGGCAGAAGACAGAAGTGAGAAAACCTGTCAGGGGTAGAAGGAGGAAGGCTGAGCAATCTGCTCTGGTCTTGGCCTGGCTGCCATTGTGGACTTTGAAAATTTTGCTCATGTCACTTTTCAGTTTAAAATGCTTCTCTGGCTCCTCACTGCCTTTAGCCCAGGCCCATATCTAACCGCTTCACATAGGAATCTGTCCGAAGCACATCACTGGCAATCCACTGAAACAGACCCCACCCCTCCATATCTCTGTACATGTCATTCCTTACTCAAGCCAAGCTTACACTGTCTGCGCGACAGGCCTGCTTTCTCTGACCTCTCCTATCTTATCTTTCACCATCATGATCTCTTTTGGTATAGGGCATCCTCATTCCTCTGCACGGTGGTTGTTTCCACCTCTAGCCAGACTGTGAGCTCTTCAAGGGCAGGGCCACCCTCCCTTTGATGTGAATCTCAAATGCTCAATGCAGCATTTGCCATGTAACATCAGGTCTGTTCAAATACCATGTGTTCAATGAACCAGGTAAAGATACCGGGCTTCAGGAATGTTCTCTGAGGAGGTGTATAGCTTCATTCTTAGAGATCAGATTCCTTTAACTAAATTCAAAAGGGAGCAGTAGGAGGAGATTGTACCTGGATAGTGTTGATTTAGAAACAATCTCCATGTCTGATTTGCAAAGTTCCCATCCTGTGTCTGTCAGTCTGTGTGCATGTGTGCTGTGTGGGGCTCCTTCATCTACATTTTCTCACATGAGCAAGCGCCTGACTTTCAAATGTAAGGCTCACTTCTCATTCTCTGCAAATGATGGTTTCTAGTGCTGCTGTGGCATGGCACCACAGCCAAGTAAATCAGGGTGTCTGAGAGAACAAAAAAGCACAGATTCTTCTGAAGAAACCACACTTCTCAGCTGTTAATCTAAGAGAAACCCTCCTGTTCTGATGCTCAACACATAAAATACTGATATTTTTCCATTTAGAGTTTTATCACAGTTCTGAGTCAGGAACTCTGTCTTCATTTTCTCAATTAGTGCTTTACTTCTGCAAACCTTTTAGCTTTTCTCTCTGGCTAACATTGTTTTTAACCTTTGAATGTCAGATCCTACTGAGCCATTTTGCTTTACTTTGCATCAATTTTCCCACAATTAACTGCCTTCATTCCAGATAATTGCATTTGGTTAATTTGAAGCCATTTATATGTATAAAGTATTTTAAGTTTTCTAAAAGTGCTTGTCTTAAGATTCAATTGAAAGTATTTCAGAATTGAAGGAGTCCAATTTGATCCAATTTCCTTGTCATTCTCATTAGGCAAAGAGCTAGCTGTGGTGGGAGGAGGCCTATTCATCCTACTTAATCATTACACTCACGGGGGGGGGGGGGGGCCGGGGGTGTGAACAACAAAATGGGAAAGGCATGAAGTACCCTCTGCCCATCCATCAGCCCACTGACCTACTTGACCAAAGCACCAGCTTGGGGGAAACTTTGCTTAATGAGATTTCTCAGCAATAGCAAATGCACTTCTGGAGAATCTTTGGGAAGCCACTAATTGGAGTAAGCAGGCCTATAAGCATTGGAATATGGTACATGTTTGTGTGTTGGGTGTTCCTTGTAAGTGTGTGTATGTGTGTTTTTTGTAGGACACTGCTGGTTCTTTATACCATAACTCAAGGTGGGTGATGAAATTACTATGAAGGAAACATGGTGGTGGTAGATAGAAAAGCTCACTGGGGTGGTTGTCAGTTCCCTTTCTCCTCCAACCAATTAATGTTAGAGGGAAAGTAAGACAGGAGGTGGGGTAGCTTGTGACCAGGGGTTTGATATGGTTTCTACCTTCTCAGGTTTAAAATCTTCTCCAAAAGAATAAGAACCCCACCCCACTTTGATCCACTTCCATTTCAGGGGTCCAGAGAGAGCAAGCATAAAGCTCACTTATTGTTTGTTCAGCTGTGTAAATACACGAGAGGGCAAATATATGTCTGGACTTGGTTCAAAATAGTCCCAAGTCAGGGATAATAGAGATAAAGAATCCTATGATTTAATAATTTTTGAAGTTGGATTGTGTACATTTAGAGTTTGTGTTACTATTTCTTTTATACTTTTAAATATTTTGACATTTTCCATCAAAAAAGCCCCTCAAAAAGTATTAAAAAGGTACTAATTCACACGACTTTGCCCAGTTGGTTGTTTTTTAGGAGGCCAATCAGTTGCCAAATTTAATCAGCATATTCTGCTACTAGTGCTGAAATATTAATGTTAGGGAAATTGGATATTTATTAGGGAAAGAGATCTTGTTAATTCCAGAACATAAAAGCATAAGAACACTGCAGTAACCCTTAATTCAAATAAATGAGGCACAGTGAGCTCTCCAGTACCTGTGTGATCCTGGATCGGTCCCGTTTTGCTGGTCAGCACACTCCATTTGAGCTGCACGTGACTGTCATGTTCCCAGTGACAGAATGTCTTATGAGAACCCCAGCCAAATTCACAGTTAAAACCATATGTTGGAAACTCTTCAGCGGTTGGAAAGGAAAAATAGAGACAAGCAGAGAAAGACAAATATAATCATTTAGATCAGAAAGGCCCTTAATTTGTTCATGGAAAGCACAATTTATACAACTTAACATCTGTTTAAAAATTCTGGGAAAGCCACAAAATCTAAAATTACCAGGAAACTCAAAAGATGCACAGAGATGTCAAAACATTTTCAAAATAACATTTAGTAACTTTTTAAATGCAGCTTTATAAAAAAATGATGGGCTGTCTGTCAAGCTGGTTTTACATGAAATTTCTGGGAAGGTTACTTTCCAAAGCATGTATGTTTTATCGGTATGTAGCATTCTATTTCTTCAATATTGAATATAAAAGTTGCTATGTTCTTGAAGAGGGATTATATAGATACTCACTAATTAAAAGAATGTTATAAATTGATTCAGGAACCTCAAGTCTAGAAATGTGGCAGGTGAATGCCTCATCCTGGAGGCTATTTGTATTCTCACCACAGCAGCTAATGCTTCCGGTCTTTAGGGTCTTTAGTGTCAGATCTCTGAAGCAGATCTTAAGATTTTTTTTTCTGTCCTTTATATCAGCTCAATTAATTTTAAGTGCAGTTTCTGCTTTTTCAGTGAATTTTAAGATTTGCATATAAATTGTTCATCCACGTAAAAACCTCAATGCAAGGTCATGTAAAACCAAGGCACGTTTAAATAACTACCAGTTTTCTCATTTTTTATTTTCTTTAATCCTCACCTAAGAATGTGTTTTTTATTTTTTATTAATTTTAGAAAGAGAGGGAGAGAAAAACATCTATCAGTTGCTTCCCTTACATGCCCCAAGCTTCCCCTACTAGGGATTGAGCCTACAACCTGGGCAAGTGACCTGACTGGGAATTGAACTCAAAACCTTTTTGGTATAGGGGTTGACACTCTAACCAACTGAACCACACAAGCCAGGAAAGTTTCTTACATTTTGAATGTTCCAAATGCTGTCTTTGGGATCTAAAATTAAAGGATGGGTGGATTCTTAGGAATTATTTCTTTTGTGTGTTCTACAAGGTGCTATACTTGACAATAGTGTTTTCTGTCAGTTCCAGGCCTCCCTGTTGAAATGAAACACAAAGCTGCCTGTTTTCCCTGAGGATAGGGGGCAGTGCTCCTCACTGAGATTAGGCAGTCCACAAGATGGCAGCATTGAAACGGAGAGAAACACACCAAGGGTGACTTGCCCATTGAAGTCAAAAATCTCTCAAAACCATCCTTGTGTGCAATAAGGAAAGTGTGGTATTATCTGCTGTTTTAGGGAACAACACATAACAGGTTGAGAACATATCTTGTTTTGATCTTCTCTTTAATTTTACCAAAGAATTTAATACAAAACATCTTCTTTCTTCTTTGAGCTTGGCTCCATTGCTACTCCCTAATTTTAACAATGGGAAGAGAAATTTTAATGGAAAGATTTCTTGAATAGATAAGGATGATTTTCTTTGCACTTCTAGTTTCCAAGGAACTCTTTCCAAATGCTAGCGTATATTTTTGGAAAACATTCACTATATGAATTGTTAAAACTGAGAAGGTGAGAATTGTGTTTTCAATGATAATGTGACCTGCCAAAGCATGCATAGATAGGGCCAGTTTGAAACAGTAAACTAGTAAGTGATGTGTATAACATGAACATTTCCAGTTCTTGAAATTGGGCTACACTTCACAGCCACAGTGTTATTGGAGAGCTGTATTTCATGTCTAGTCTATCAAAACCATGAAGTAGGCCTTCTTAAAGCATGAGAAACCCTTTCCAAAATGTACCACACTTGTGTAGCAAGGTCAAATTATGCTTATGAAGTAAAGTGAACCGAACAGTGACTGAATGAACAATCTTGGATGTCAACCACCACAACCCAGGTATGTATTGTCACATAATCTCATGTTAGAAAATGTTAATATTGGAAAGTGTTAATGTGTATGTGGGTTTGAGTTTTCTCCTTAAATGTGGTTTATAAGACAAGCATATATAGGAGGGCAGCAAGCCACTATGGAACACACATTTATTGTTATATTTACCTGGTTAATTTTATTGTATAATACAGAAAACCACACTATCCATTATTCTGGCTATCAATATTCTGGTGATATCATAAGTACATGAACTTGGGTGTTTTCGCAATCACCAGGACATGGGACAGCTTTGCCTGAAAAGATGATTTAGGCATTTCTCCTGCTGCAGTGAATGGTAGTTCACCTTAATCTTCCAATGTTATTTCTAGTTTTATGAATCTAACAGGATGAATTGCTCTAACATTTTGATTTTACTACTCTTTTATGTTATTGTCCTGATTATATAGCTTACTTCTGTTAATCTTGATTATTTAAAATAAAGTTTTTGAAAATCTATGCATTTTGTGGGAGAAAGGTATAGAATAAGAGTAGCTTAGTGTTGAAAATTCAAGCCTGGATAGAAAGGCTATTAAACACAAAATACACATAAACATTTATAGAAAGTAAAAAGAAAAAAAAAACAGAGAAAAAAAGACAGACGAGGAGGAGAAAAGAACTGAGAAAGAGGAAAAAGCAACGGATGAATGAAATAAATGTATAGGACTATTGACTTTTAAATCTTCAAAATATTACCCAATTCTTATTAAATTCATTGGGAATAATCTGACGAAATTCCTTCTTGACTCTTAAAAATAGCAGGAAACAGAAGTCTGAACTTAAAACAAATTTATAGCCACTGTGAGCACACACCAGTGGTGCTTGTTGAACCTACCTAACCCGCAGTGGAATCATTAGCACTGTATATGCACAAGGATTTAACTTTTAAACCTGAATTTCTATTGAGTGTATTAACTTGCTTACTTATAGACTGGATGTTTGGTATAAACAAGTGGCTGCTCTAGGAATATTTGAAGATCCTCAGAGAGTAAAAGCCTTCACGAGGGGGAGCTGGATTTAAAATGCAGAATTGTCATCAATTCCTAGCAGAGAATTAATAGGCTTTTTGCATCTGGTTATAACCCAGACAGCATATAAATATTATATGCCCACTGAGTTTATTATATTGATAAGAATCCTCAAAATGAGATCTTGAGACTCTGCTTGAGTCTATACTGGCCTCATCAAATTCAAATTATAATGAGAGTTTAAGGGTCTGATTTTCTATTGCTTATAAAGACACCTGAAGAATCTGAAGCCTGCAGAACAATGTGGACCTGACCCCTGGGGACACCTCAGAGTTAGACCTGGCCTCTGATTGACACTCTCTGGTCCTTGTGGAGCATTCTGAACATGCACAGGAATCCTCAAAAAACATCAGATATACATTATCCACAACTAAAGACTTGCAGATTTTTAATTATGGCAATAGAAAAACAAGAAACAAGGGTGATTTGTAAAGGACTCTGGGCAGACCCTGGAATTCAAAACTGGACCCTATCAGTAAACCCTGTGGCTGGACATGAACTTCTAATAATGGTCTACCTGGTTCATGATTTGCACATCTGCCTTTTCACTACCATAGAGCCTGCGAGGTGACTTGCTCTGGAGCTCCTCTGAAGCCTTCACAACAACAGCCTTGAGCTCATGCACAAAGCAAGTGTGTTCACAAAGTTATTCCTGCTCTGACAATATAGAAATTCCACATTTAGGGAGAATAATCCAATTTTGGGATCTGATACATCTTTCTGTTTTCTTTGCAATTGTCATTCTCTTTCATTTCTTTAATGACCCCTAGCTCTTTTGATAGGCAAGAGGAGAGATAAAACAGTTCATTGGAAATTTCATAGTGGTTTTAATTAATTCTCTGGTAAGAGAAGAAACTAAAACAACAGTTAAAGTGTTTGCTTCATCACTAGAACTTCATTGTTTCACCTCAACCCTCTTCTCTAATATTGCATCAAAGAGAGCCAACTGCTTGTTGTTCCACAGAAAACCACCCTGAAGGGCTGAAGGCTCTCAGGAGAAGAAGGGAGCAAGCGAGAGGCCATGCTTCACTCATGAGGCAGTTTCAGCCATCCCAGGTTACTGCACAATCCATTAAGGCCACATTTTTTAACATGAAAAGATGTGGGTAGGACTACAGCTTTTTTGGAATTTTTTGGTGAGCATATTATTCTCTTTCATCTTTTGGTATCTGGAGTTTTTGAGCTGTGTGGTAGAAAGCTTTTGGCAACCTGAGTACACTACAGGAAACTTGGTGTTAAGTCTAACTGAAGAGAAGTTTATTTTGCAGTTAAATCAGGTCAGTGGTGATAGAGACCTTTAAGGAAGCATATTAATTAGAACAATCCTTTATACTCTCTGCCTAGCTGGGTAGTGTCATAGTGCTGAGGAAACATTGATATACACCACATGCCCCATTAATAAATGACTGTGGAGGCAAAGCCTGAGTGAGCTTCTATAAAGGAAACGGGAGAAGCTGGACAGCTGACCTGTTCACCTTACTCTAATGATTAACTTTAAAGTATTTAAAACCTCTGATTGCTTTATACTGACTGTTTTCCTCATGTGGGTCTGTAGGGAAAAATTTTACAGAATACTAACACAATACAAAGGAGAGTGAGAGGAGGCCACCATTTAACTGTGGTTGGCCTTGATAAACAGTACACTAAGGGCCTTAAAAGTCATTGTACTTTTCTATTGATGAAAGGATGAAGAGGTACTGTTCATGAGAGTGGCCCTCTCTCCACATACAATTAGAGCCCTGGCTTCCTGAGCTCCACTTCGTGGTACGCTCACTGGAAACGCTGTTGTAAAACTGCCAACTCTGTGGCAGGCAAAACTGGCAAACTTTGCCTGTCTTGATTTTGTAAAATGGTGATGAAAATAAATAATCAGGCTACTGCTTGTAAGATTTCCTTCTTCTGTAGTTTGCAAACACAGTTCATGTCCTAGATGTGCTGTGGTTAAACAAAGTATGTTAGCCCATTTCTTCAGTTGAGAGCTGAGTTGTCACCATTTGGCAATTAATGATAGAGCAGGAAATCTTATTCCATGCCACATATTCATGTGGATGGAAGGGAAGCAATACTTATAGCTCATGCTTGGAGACCAGATGCTGCATGGCATCTCTTTTCTAGGGTTTTGAGACAAGCTGAGCCCAGAAAAGGGGACAGAGAGGGAAAACAGGTACATGGGAAATCAACCACATTTTCTATTTTATTTGATACCTGATTGTATGGTGCTGTCTATTATGGTTGGCTTTTCTGTGGTCAGCACAGTGGTACCACCTGAAAAACAAAAGAGTAACATGCAAAAGTGAGAAAAATGAAGAATTGTAGAGAATATGCAATAGAGAAATGTACGCTTACATACATTAGATCAGTGGTTCTCAACCTTCTGGCCCTTTAAATACAGTTCCTTGTGTTGTGACCCAACCATAAAATTATTTTCGTTGCTACTTCATAACTTTAATGTTGCTACTGTTATGAATCATAATGTAAATATCTGATATGCAGGATGGTCTTAGGTGATCCCTGTGAAAGGGTCGTTCAACCGTTAATGTGTCGTAACCCACAGGTTGAGAAGCACTGAATTAGATAGAGGCAAACATTTTCCACAGAAAATCCTTCTCTTAATCTCAGCTGTAGTCATTATTTTGTTTAAATTTTGCTCATCACAATGTCAACTTCAAATAAACTATAATTTTTTACCTAGCACATTTAGTCATAAGACATCCAGGTAGTAGAGAGTTTGATACTTCATTCCAAGGTCATTCCCTGATTCCTAGACTGAACATGGCATGCCATTGCAACAGTGAAAACAAAGGCCTCCAAATATCCTCAGCAACTGGGGCATTAAACTTGGCCAAGACCTCTAAGTTTCAAAGAGTTTCCCAAGGTTTCAGATGTGTGCCTTCAGGGGAGTTGCAAGGCTGGTCCTACAATCTCTTTTAAAAACTGAAGGTTTAAGCTAGGTGGCAGTAGTTCCTCCTTTTTTTTTTCTTTTTTTTTTTTTGCTACAATAATAGTTGTTTATTTTTCCCCAAGGACAGATATTCTGCCCAGTATGTAGTTTGGAAAAGCTTCAGGAAAACGAGAAGGGGAGAAACATTTCCTCACAGTTCCAAGGAACTGGAGATTGCACAAATAACACCCTGAGCAATGTGAACTTTCAGTCAGTTTAGGTTGACTTTGAAATTGCTGGTCAGGGAACCATGCAGACACTTAGCTGTACCCTTTAATTTTCCTCTCTTAGCTCTTCCATTGTCCACTCTTTATCATTATATTTCTGTCCTAAACTTGTCCAACCAGAAGAATCACCTGAATGTTTATTGAGATTGCAGTTCCCAATCCATTTGCTCTCCTCAGATCTCACTGAAAACCAGAATCTCTGGGGATCAGCCCTTGAAATAAGCAATTCTGAAAACTTCTCTGGTGAGTCTTATATCAAGTAAGCTTGGGAGACAGTGTTTTGCTGTTTATTGCCTACGTGCCTGTTTAGGCATTTCTCCTTAAGAGTATCTGCACTTCAGACTATGGTCAGAGACTATCTGCTCTCCCAAAAGATAAAGTCCTGTGTAGACTCAGAGTAAGAAAGGCATAAGGTGGACCCATGACTGTCATGAAGACTTTTGGAGGTGATTATAGGGTGCCATTGTAGACCTTCCAATAGTATCATTCAATAAAGATCTGTGATCATCTCTATTGTACCCAGCCCTAGTCATATCCTACAGCTCCCAAAGATTAGAAATCATCCAGATCATGAATCAGAGCTGTAGAATCATGCTCTTGGAATGGTCTGAAGATTTCTGAGCTAACCTGCTGCAGCATCAACTCATGTTAGCCTTGTTCTCCCAATAAATGTTCCAGCTAAGTGGTCACAGAGGTTTGTGGCTTCAATGAGGTAGGCACCAGGAAGAAGGAATTACATATATTATGGGTTAGGAAGGTGAATCTATAATGGCAGAATTGGAGGGAGGCCAAAATACATTAGCACTCTATTCCCAGTGTTCTTTTAGGAGAAAAACTCACTTTATAAAACCAATATGCATTATCCGTTTTATTATAGGTTGGAAGCCAAATTCCACCCTTGGGTATACACAGGTCCAATGTGAAATCTGGCCTCCCAGTGCCTTTGAAGGTAATCCTATTATGTAATGAGTTCAAAACCATTTGCAAATGAATAACTTGGAGGTGAATTTCCACCTTGGCAAGCAAATATTGGAGAGCAAAACCTCTCATTCCCATGCACTTGGTACATTTCACCTGGAATTCAGTGTTGTTTGTAAGTAATGAGCATTTTACTATAATACTTATCTCTCTATATATAAAAACAGGTCACCCCAGGAGGAGAAATTAAAGCAACAACATCTGCTTTAAGGGACTGAACCTTGTTCAATAGAGCCTTGATCCTAATCTCCTCCACCTATCAGGGTTAAAGTAAGAATGCTTTTAGTTTGTTTTTCTTGTGCTGAACATTCAAGACTTTAGCTCTGAAGGTAAAGCCTGTGCCAGAGTGAGCAAAGAGAATGCAGAGTTGTGTGTGTACCTAGGACGTGACTTGTTCACATGTCAAAAGGCACCTGACTTAGGGGATGGTTCTGCTCCTTTCAGACATTTATATATGCACACCCTTTTTCAGGAAAGGATACTAAATAGCTTCATTAGGCAAACCTGGTTATAATGCAATAAATACATATGAAGCATGAAATGCCTTCTAAAAATCCCTTCTAGATGAGGGCATGAAGTGTGCATTATGAACACCCCAGAATATCTTAGTATTATGCATATATTTATAGAATTATTGAGACAATGTGATGGCCTGAGAAAATAACTCTTTTTTTGCCATGGTAATATGAACAGGAATGAAATTTTTTTTTATACACACAAAAAGTGATTTTAAAAGCTGTAGATAAACCATAACCTTAGAGTTTTAAAGGATTGCCAGTTTTCCACTCTAAATGACTCATTTTCTGTGGTTTGTAATTGTTGCCATACACAATTTGCTCTGGGCTAATATATTTGCTCTATTTCATTCAAAGGTTTTAGTTTCAATTGATTCAGTAATGAACTGATATAAAAATGAGAAAGTTGGTTGTTCTGATATGAGGAGTAAATCTGAGGCTTTGTTCTAATCTATATTAACTGACCACTTTAGGGTATATAAAGAAAAGAACCCTCTCTACAGAGGCTAATTGAAAAGGGTATACTTCAATGATTGCAGCCATTCCTTTTTATGAGGAATTTCACTACGGATGTGTGAAATGTTCTATAAAAAGCCTGAGGTTTGGGGCAGTGCTTACAAGCAACCCTGGGAAGATTCCATGGAAACTGGTTCATAGAATGGTATTCTGTTTTTAACCTCAACTGCAGGTTTTCAGCTTGAACTTGATGTCTGGCAAAGAAATAGACTCTGTATTAAATAGAGTAATTTTTGTGGCTTATGGCTACATATATAAGCTTTATTTTCAAATGCACAAAGCAATGTAGCATTTATTGGCCACATGAATGCATTATCCAATAACATTATGCACTGTTATGAAGTTACATGGTAGTGCCTTCAGTTTCATACATGGAAATTAATTATGTAGGTTCTCTGAGTCCTTCCTGGGTAAAAATACAGACCGACATCCAAGGGTTCAATTTAAGGGAGAGTCAGGTGCTATATGAAACTGCATTTTGACCTGGATAAAGGTTCCATAGTACCTTTTCTAACAATAGTGTGGAAATTGCCTTGGCCAATTTCAAATTGGTGCAATCTCATTTCCCTACTCGCCTAACATTTGTTCTGCTGTTCCAATTGGAAGAGGTGACTTGCTAGTTTTGAGGGTTTTAGGATATTATGGAGTAACTAGAGGCCCAGTACAAGGAATTGCACAAGACCCCCAGACCCGCTGCACCAGCAGGACCTCAGACCCGCTGTGCTGTGAGACCAAGACCTGCTGCGCTGCTGACCGGTTGTTTGGTCGTCACTGGCTTTTTATAATATAGACGAGAGGCCCGGTGCACAAAAATTTATGCACTGGGGGGGGGGGGGGGTGTCCCTCAGCCCGGCCTGTGCTCTCGCAATCTGGGACCCCTTGGGAGATATCCACCTGCTGGCTTAGGCCTGCTCCCTGGGGGATTGGGATTAAGCTGGCAATCAGACATCCCTCTGGCAACCCGGGGGTCCACTTTCCAGTGGGGAGCAGGCCTAAGCTGCAGTCAGACATCCTTAGCATTGCTGAGAGGCAGGAGAGGCTCCTACCACCACTGCTGTACTGTCAGCCATCAGCCTGGCTTGTAGCTGAGCAGAACTCCCCCTGTGGGAATGCACTGACCACCAGGTGCAGCGAGGCTGATTGAGCATCTGCCCCCTGGTGGTCAGTGTGTGTCATAGTGACCAGTCATTTCCAGTGTTTCTGTTGTTAGGGTCAATTTGTATATTACCCTTTTATTATATAGGATAGAGGCCTGATGCATGGATAGGGCCCAGCTGGTTTGTCCCAGATCAGGGAGGGAGTCCTTGGGGTGCCTGGCCAGCCTGGGTGAGTGGCTGATGGCTGTTTGCAGTGAGGCTGGCTGGAAGCAGGTATCTGGGGTTTATTTATCTTTTATAATTGAAACTTTGTTGCTTTAACCGGAGCCCAGGTCAGGTTTCCCCTGACATCCCAGGCTCCCAGTGCTCTCTTGAGCCCAAGCTGGCTGGAAGCAGGTATCTGCAGTTTATTTATCTTCTATAATTGAAACTTTGTTGTCTTGAGCAGAGGCCACAGCCGGCCAAGGCAGGTGGGAACCTTAGTTTCCTTCATTGCCTGGGCAAGCCTCCTGCTTGTTCCATCTCCATAGCTGCTGGCTGCCATCTTGGTTGGGTTAATTTGCATACAGTTGCTCTGATTGGTTTGTGGGCATGGTGACTGGCTGATGGGCATAGCTTAGGTGTAGCAGAGTGACACCAATTTGCATATTACTCTTTTATTAGATTAGATACTCTAAATTAATTAGTGAGCCATTTGGCACACACCAGCCCTGATATACTTGCTCATTAGTGGTAATGTGTAATGACAATTGATTCTGTCATTGAAACTTTTTATGTAAAATGATTTACTAAATTTTAACTTAAAAGCTGCATTTCAAATACAAGCTTAATTTCATTAATTAGTTGGATAAAGTATCCTCACTGGAAAAGAAAAATAAACATTCTAAAGTGTGTAGTTATGTAATTAAAGTGTTAATGTGGGTGGGGGATTGAATATGGGGATATGTTTAGCACTTTTAGTCATGGAGAAATACTTATTCAATTAAAATAATCCTAGCATCTGCTCTGAAAATGGCTAAAATTATAATTTCAAATGGCCGTGACTATTAAGAACAAGTTCTTTACATGGAGACAATAAAGATGCATGTCTTCTGGCAAGGTTGCCTTTGCTGGCATGTATTCCCATACCTTTGAGTATGGGAATACCTGCCAGTTCTGCCACCACCCTCATGACCACCACCATGAAGAACTACACAAACACAAATAGGCATTAATTAGGTGGTCTCAATGGCAGTATGAACTGAAATGGCATAGCATTGGGATGGAGATGGTTTCTGCACCTGTGAGCTGGAAGTCATCACCTGTTCCACTGTGGCAGTTGGCCTGGTCATCATCACATTCATCCACCAGGTTCCCATTAGGAGTGGTTGGTCCAGTTGTAGGTGCTGAAACAAGATCCAAGGATTAATATCTCACCTTTTAAATGTATTCTCAAAGCTCTGGCTATTGAATCTACTAAAACTTTTGCAGGAAACTCAAATCTGTGGCAAGGAGACCAGGAGCATGATTTACCTCTTTCAAGAGCTAAATAGACTTGCATTTTCCAGAATCCATTGGGGACTGCTTTGTTTTGGTACTTGATTCATATCTACTGAATGGAGTTGGGTGCCTTAGCATTTTCTACATTGTTATCTACATAAACATCCTTTTCCTGAAAGTTCTTGAATTCTCACTAGTTATTTATTCATGATCCTGGAGTTGAGAACTTTGATTTTACATGTATTGCTTGAACTGCTTTTCCTTTAATTTTCAAGGTGCTGGAGAACTCCCTCGTCATGAATTCTTTTATATTCTTAGTACTTACTTAGTTTGCTAAGTTCATATTATATTTTTTCCTCCAAAGAAATTCCCAACACATTTAGTTTTAGTACAGTATTGTTCTTTTTTGTGTTCTTTAAAGAGTAACCCTGCTTCCATCAACTTACGGTCCCTCTCCAGAGCAGGTGTCTGGGAGGAATTTTCTGATATATCCTGGGGTCATTTTACCTTAACTCCCAAAGGACTGCATTCCATGCTGGCAGGTATTCCCATACCTTTGAGTTTGTAGATGAAAGGTATCCAATGTTACTCAAAGACTGCTTTTAAAGTTCTTTAAATTTAACCCAATCTACTCTTTTCAGCTTGTTATTCATTTTTGCAATCTGTTTAATATTTTATAGTTTGGGGCATATATTTCACTTTATGAGGCTGGAGATAATGTACAATTCTCTTGATGTTTGAGAATCAGACAAGAGTGAAGGCCTATTCTCTAAAAGCTTCTAGCCAGTAGGAATGTGCTGGTAACTGCTCCTTTCTCTATAAAAATTTGACATTGTTATTGTGCTTACTGAACAGAGTTATGACAAATGTAGAAATGTAGCTAGTTTCAACTTCCTCAGCTGTCCAAAAGCACACACCAACAGTGACGAGGAAATCAGCATGTACAGATATTGTGCATGCTGTTTAGGCATATAGTCTACACTTCGTAAAATGCATACACAAATATTTCAGGGTCTGCTTATTTTTCTCAATTTTTAAATATATTTTACAGTTCACATGCAATATTATAATAGTTCCAGGTGCACAGCATAGTGGTTAGATATTTATATAACTTATGAAGTTATCACCATAATAGTCTAGTATCCACCTGGAACCACATAGTTATTACAATATTATTTATTATACTAGAGGCCTGGTGGATGAACTTTGTGCATGGGGGGGGTGTCCCTCAGCCCAGCCTGCACCCTCCCCAATCTGGGACCCCTTAAGTGATGTCCAGCTGCCCTTTTAGGCCTGATTCCCTGGGATCAGGCCTAAAAGGGCAGCCGGACATCCCTCTCACAATCCAGGACTGCTGGCTCCCAATTGCTTGCCTAAGTGCCTACCTGATTGCACTTAACCACTTCTGCCTGGCAGCCTGATCACCCTTTAACCACTCCCCTGCCAGCCTGAAAGATGCCTAACCGCTCTCCTGCTGGCCTGATTGCCTCCAACTATGTTCCCCTGCTGTCCTGGTCACCCCCAACTGCCCTGCCCTGCTGGCCCAGTCACCCCTAATTTCCCTCCCTTGCCAGCCTAGTCTCCCATAACTGCCCTCCCCTGCAGGCCTGGGTCCCTACCAACTGCCCTCCCCTGCCGGCCATCTTGTGATGGCCATCTTGTGTCCACATGTGAGTGACCATCTTTGACCACATGGGGGTGGCCATCTTGTGTGTTGGAGCAATAGTCAATTTGCACATTACCTCTTTATTATATAGGATTCCCTATGCTGTATTTTACATCCCTATAACTATTTTGTAACTGCTAATTTATAAGTTTTAATTCTTTCACCTTTTTCATCCAGTCCTTAATGCCTAGTGCCACCTGGTAACCATCAGTTTGCTCTCTATATTTCTTTCAGTTTTTTTGTTTTGTTTGTTTTTAGATTTTTATTCAGGTTTATTCATTTTTTTTAGATTCCTCATATAAGTGAACTCAAATGGTATTTATCTTTCTCTGCCTGACTTACTTAGCACAATACACTCTAGGTATATCCTTGTGGTTGAAAATAGTAATATTTAATTCCTTTTTATGACTGAGTGATATTCCATTGTATGTATGTACCACATTTTCTTTATCCATTCATCTGATGGACATTTAGGTTGCTTCTATATCTTGGCTATTGTAAATAACACTGCAGTGAACAAAGAGATGCATATATATTTTTGAAATAGTGTTATAATTTCTTCAAATAAATATCCAGAAGTGGATTTATTGGGTTATGAGGTAGTTTCACTTTTAATTTTTATAAAGAAAATACATACTATTTTAAACAGTGGCTGTACCAATTTGCAATTCTGCTGACAGAGCATGGGGGTTCTGTTTTCTATACATTGTTGCCAGAGCTGCTTGTTTGTTGATTTATTGATAATAACCATTCAGATAGGTGTAAGGTAATATCTTATTGTGGTTTTGATTTACATCTCTCTGACAATTAGTGACATTGAGCATCATTTCATATGTCCTCTTTGGAGAAAAGCCTTCAGGTCCTCTGTCCATTATCCTATATAATAAAAGCCTAATGTGCAAATTGACTGAACCATGAAACGACTGGAGGTATTACCAGTCACTATGATGTGCACTGACCACCAGGGGGCAGACACTCAATGCAGGAGCTTCCCCCTGGTGGTCAGTGCACTCTCACAGGGGGAGCACTGCTCAGGCAGAAGCTTGGCTCATGGCTGGCAAGCACAGTGGCAGTGGTGGGAGCCTCTCCTGCCTCTGTGTCAGTGCTAGGAGCAGCAAGTCAAGCAGTAAGGAGCAGCAAGCAGGTGGGCAGTAAGGAGCGAGGGGTCTTGGACTGTGAGAGGACAGTTGGACATCCCCCAAGGGGTCAAGGACTGCGAGAAGGCGCAGGCTGGGCTGAGGGGACCTCTCTCCCCCCGTCCCCCGCACGAATTTCATGCACTGGGCCTCTAATTTTTTAATAAATGAAGTAAGTCTATTTTATTCTTTCAAATGATAATGATAAAAAAATTCAACTGTTGCATTTTTAAAAAATGAAATTACCCAATTTTTAAATTGGATTGCTTGGTTCTTTTGGTGTTAAGTAGTATAATTTCTTGATAAAATTTGGATTAAGCCATTATCTAACTTATCTTGGCAAATATCTTGTCCCATTCATTATGTTGCCTTTCCATTTTGTTGATGGTTTCCTTTGCTGTGCAACAATATTCAAGTTTGGTGTAGTCCCATTTGTTTATTTTTTCTTTTGTTTCCCTTGCCTGAGGAGATATATCAAAAAATATTATAAAGAGCAATATCAAAGAGTTGACTGCCTAAGTTTTATTCTAGGATTCTTATGGTTTGGGGACTTATATTTAATTTTTTAATTCTTTACTGTTTAAAGTATTACATATAGCCCTAACTGGTTTGGCTCAGTGGATAGAGCATCGGCCTTCAGACTGAAGGGCCCCAGGTTCGATTCTGGTCAAGGGCATGTACTTTGGATACAGGCACATCCTCTGTAGGGGGTGTGCAGAAGGCAGCTGATCAATGTTTCTCTCTCATTGATGTTTCTAGCTCTCTATTCCTCTCCTTCCTCTCTGTAAAAAAATCAATAAAATATATTTTAAAAAAATAAAGTATTACATAATGATATTACATATGTCTCCTTTTTCCCCCATTGACTTCTCCCTGGAAACCCTCATGCCCCAGCATATGCCCACACCCCCCTAGTGTCTGTGTCCATTGGTTATGCATGCATGCATACAAGTCCTTTGATTGATCTCTTACTGCTCTTTAGCTGAAGTTTGATGGTCTGTTCAGTGTTTCTCTGTCTCTGGATCTATTTTTGTTCATCAGTTTACATTGTTCATTATATTCCACAAGTGAGTGTGATCATGTGATACTTATCTTTCTCTGACTGGCTTACTTTGCTTAGCATAATGCTCTCCAGTTCCATCCATGCTGTTGCAAATGATAAGAGTTCTTGCTTTTTTACAGCAGCATAGTATTCCTTAGTGTAGATATACCACAGCTTTTTAATTCACTCATCTGTTGATGGGTACTTAGGCTGCTTCCAAATCCTAGCTATTGTAAACTATGCTGCTATGAACATAGAGATACATATATCCTTTCTGATTGGTGTATTTGATTTCTTGAAATATATGCCTACAGTGGGATTACTAGGTCAAACAAGAGTTCCATTTTTAATTTTCTGAGGAAACTCCATACTGTTTTCCACAGTGGTTGGACCAGTCTGCATTCCCACCAGCAGTGCATAAGGGTTCGCTTTTCTCCACATTATCACCAGCACTTGCCATTTGCCAATTTGTTATGATAGCCATTCTGACAGGTGTGAGATGGTATTTCATTGTCATTTTGATTTGCATCTCTCAGATGATTAGTGACTTTGAGCATGTTTTCATATGTCTCTTGGCTTTCTGTATGACTACTTTTGAAAAGTGTCTAGGTCCTTTGCCCATTTTTTTGATTGGACTGTTTATCTTCCTTTTGTTAATATGTATGAGCTCCCTATAAATTTTGGAGATTACGTCCTTATCTGATATAACATTGGCAAATATGTTCTCCAATGAAGTGGGCTTTCTTGTTGTTTTGTTGATGGTTTCTTCTGCTCTGCAGAAGCTTTTTATTTTGGTGTAGTCCCATTTGTTTATTTTCTCCTTAGTTTCCATTGCCATAGGATCTGTATTAGTAAAGATATTGCTTCAGTATCATATTCAGTCTGATATTTTGATGCCTATTGATTCTTCTAGGATTTTGATGGTTTCCCATGATACATTTATGTGCTTTATCTATTTTTGTGTATGGTGTAAGTTGGTGGTCTAGTTTCATTTTTTTTTTTTTTTTTGCATGTAACTATCCAATTTTCCCAACACCATTTATTGAAGAGACTATCTTGATTCCCATGGTATGGTCTTGCCTCCTTTGTCAAATATTAATTCAGCAAAGTAGCTCAGGTAGATTGCTGGATTCTCTGTTCTGTTCCATTAGTTATATGTCTGTTCTTATGCCAGTACCAGGCAGTTTTCAGAACAGCAGCTTTGTAATATAGCTTGATATCTAGTATTGTGATCCATCCAACTTTGCTCTTCTTTCTCAAGTTTGTTGTGGCTATTCGTGGTCTTTTTCTATTCCATATAAATTTTTGGAAAGTTTATTATAGGTCTGTGAAATATATCATTGATATTTTAATGGGGATTGCATTAAATCTATAGATTGCTTTGGATAGTATGGACATTTGAATGATGTTGATTCTACCAATCCATGAACATGGTATATTCTTCCATTTGTTTATATCTTCCTCTATCTCTTCTTTCAATGTCCTGTAGTTTTCTGAGTACAGGTCTTTTACTTCCTTAGTTAAGTTTATTCCTTGGTATCTTAATTTTTTTGATGTAATGGTAAATGGGATTGTTTTTGTTGTTTCTCTTTCTGTGAGCTCATTATTGGTGTATAAAAAAAACCCCATAGATTTATGAGTATTAATTTTGTATTCTACTACATTGCAAATTCATTTATTAAATCTAGTAGTTTTTTGATGGAGTTATTCGTTTTCTGTGTACAATATATGTCATCTGTTAATAATGACAGTTTTACTTCTTCTTTTCCAATTTTTTTATTTTTTCTTCTTGTCTAATTGCTATGGCTAGCACTTCCAATAATATGTCAAACAAGATTGTTGTGGTTATTTGAGATCTTTTGTGGTTCTATATCAATTTTAGAATTATTTGTTCTAATTCTGAAAAAAATTCCATTGTTATTTTGAATGAGATTGTACTGAATCTATAGATTGTTTCAGGAGTATGGACATTTTAACAATATTAATAATTCTTTTTATCCATGACATGGTATATGCTGACATTTATTTGTATCTCCTTCAATATCTTTACAGTCTTATTATTTTCCAAGAACAGATCTTTTATCTCCTTGGTTACATTTATTCCAAGGTATTTTTTTGGATAAAATTTCACATGGAATTGTTTTCTTACTTTTTCTTTCTGATAGTTTGTTATTAGTGCGTGAAAAATACAACCAAGCCCAGCTGGTGTGTGTCAGTGGTTGAGGTACGACCCATGAACCAGGAGGTCATGGTTTGATTCCTGGTCCAAGGACATGCCTAGGTTGCGAGCTCAATTCCAAGTAGAGGTCATGCAGAAGGCAGCCAACTGATGCTTCTTTCACATCACTGATATTTCTCTCTCTTACTTTCCTTTCTCTGCAATCAATAAAAGCATATTAAAAATAACATAAAAATACAACCAGATTCTGAATATTAATTTTGTATCTCACTACATTATTGAATTCATTTATCAGTTTTAATAGCTTTTTGTAGAATCTTTGGGGTTCTCTATATATGGTATCGTATCATCTGAAAATAGTGATAGCTTTACTTCTTTCCTTCCAATTTGAATTCATTTTATTTATTTTTCTTCTCTGATTACTGTGGCTAGGACTTTCAATACCATGTTGAATAAAAGTGGCATTTTATTCAACATAAGTCTTGTTACTGATCTTAATAAAAACAGTTTTAGCTTTTCCTCATGGAGGATAAAGGTAGCTGGGGAGTTGTCATATATAGCTTTTATTATTTGAGGTATGTTTGCTCTATTCCCACTTTCTGAGAGTTGTTCTCTTTTTCCATAAATGAATGCTGGATTTTGTCAAATGCTTTTTCTGCAATTATTGATATGATGATATCCTTTTTGCCTGTTATTTTTTAGTGGTGAATCATAGTAAATGACTTGTGGATAATGAACCAAACTTGCATCCCTGGAATAAATTCCACTTGATCCATCTTTTTAATGTATTAATGAATTAAATTTGCTAATATTTTGTTGAGGATATTTGCATCTATATTTATCAGGGATATTGGCCTAAATATTTTTCTTTTCTTATAATGTGTTTGTTAAGTTTTGGAACCAGAGTAATGTTGGTATCATAAAACAGACTAAGAACTTTCATTCTTCTTAAATTTTTTTGAAATAGTTTGAAAAGAATAAGTGTTAGTTTGTCTTTGAATGTTTGTTAAAATTCACCTGTGAAGCAATCAGTCCTAGACTGTATTTTTGGGGGGAATTTTAAAATTACTGATTCAATGTTGTTTGTAGTAAATGATCTGTTCAAATTTTCTATTTCTTTTTTATTTTAGTCTTGGAAGAGTGTTTGTTTTTAGGAATTTATTCATTGCTTCAAGATTGTCCAATATGTTGGCATATAATTGTTTGTAGTATTTTCTTATAATCCTTTGTATTTCTTTGGTATCAGTTGTCATTTCTCTTTCATTTCTGATTTATTTGTGTTCTCTCTCTCTCTCTCTCTCTCTCTCTCTCTCTCTCTCTCTCTCTTTCTTGATGAGTCTGGTTAAAGGTTTATTAATTTTCTTTATCTTTTAAAAGAATCAGCTCTGGGTTTCATTCATCTTTTGAACTGATTTTTAGACACCTTGCTATTTACCTCTGCTCTGATCTTTATTATTTCCTTCTTTTTATTAACTTTGGGCTTTGTTTTTTATTCTTTTTCTATTTCCTTTAGGTGTAAGGTTAGATAGTTTATTTGAAATGTTTCTTGTTTCTTGTGGTAGGCTGTAATGCTATGAATTTTCCTCTTTGGCCTGCTTTCACTATCCCATACATTTTAGGTCATAGTGTTTTTATTTTCAATTGTCTCAAGGTATCTTTTTATTTCTTCCTTGACCTCAATGTTAATCCATTCAATATTTATTGTAGAAGCATATTTAGCTTCCATGTGATTGTGTGTTTTCCAATTTTTTTCTTGTGACTGATTTCTAGTTTCATACCATTATAGTCAGAGAAGATGATTGATATAAATTCAGTGTTCTTAAATGTATTGAGACTTGTTTTGTGTTCTAACATGTGGTCTATCCTAGAATGAGTTCCATGTGCAATTCAGAAGAATGTATATTCTACTGCTTTGGGCTGAAATGCTCTGAAGAAATTAATTAAATTCCTTTGACCCAGTATGTCACTTAAGGCTGCTGTTTCCTGATTGATTTTCTGTCTGGAAGATCTATCCATTGATGTCAACAGGGTGTTAAAATCCCCTACTATGCCTGTATTACTGTCAATCTTTTCCTTTATGTCCATCAAGATCGCTTTATATATTTAGGTGGTTCTGTGTTGGGTGCATAAGGGTTATATCCTCTTGTTAGCATGCTCCATTTATTATTATACAGTGTTCTTCATTGTCTCTTATTATAGAATTAGGGGCCCAGTGCACAAAAATTTGTGCACTTGGAGGTCCATCAGCCCGACCTATGCCATCTCGCAGTCTGGGACCCCTCTGGGGATGTCCACCTGCTGGTGTGCCTGGTCAGCCTGGGTGAGGGGCTGATGGCTGTTTGCAGGCTGGCTAAGCACCCCAGTGTGGATCCTCACCCCATTGGGGTGTGGCCAGCCTGGGTGATGGGCTGAGGGGTGCTTTAAGGCTTTCAGGATGCCCACAGTCCCTTCAGGTTTTGGGTCCCTACTGTGGTACCTGGCCAGCCTGGGTAAGGGGCTGATGGCTGTTTGCAGGCTGGCCAAGCCCCCCAGTGGCGTCCCTCACCCCACTGGGGTGTGGCCCACATGGGTGATGGGCTGAGGGGTGCTTTCAGGCTGCCCACAGCTCCCATTGACCCAATGTCCCAGCAAGTCTGGCTGGAAGCAGGTTTCTGGGGTTTGTTTATCTTCTATAATTGATACACTATTCCTATAAGCTGGGGCCTAGGCAGGTAATGAAACCTCCTCTCTGCTTCAGCTCTGGCTTCTATAATGAAACAATGTTTCCCTTAGAAGTCAGGCCCGGCCTGCTGTTTGCTTCAGCTCCTGAGGCCTCTATCATTGAGACATTGTTGCAAATATGTTGCTCCCTGGAGTGGAGAGAAGCCCAGGTGGCCCGCAAACAGTTTCACTCCTGCTGCAATGGAAACTGCCTGTCTACTCAGCTCCCTGAGTGCTGGCCTCCATGTTGACTGTATTTGCATACAGTCGCTCTGATTGGCTGGTGGGCGTGGCTTAGGTGTCCCAAAGGGACAGTCAATTTGCATATTATGCTTTTATTATATAGGATTTCTTTGAAAGTTTTATTTTTTCAGTTATAATTATTGGTACCCCACTTTTCAAAATTTCAGTTTGCATCTTTCTACTTTTAGTCTGTGTGTAGCTTTCATTCTGAGATCTCTTGTAGTTTGTAAATATATTGGTATTGTTTTCTTATTCATTCAGCTACCCAATGTCTTTTGATTGGAGCTCTGAAGTTATTTACATTTGAAGTGATTATTGATAAGTATATATTTATTGCCATTTTATTCTTTCTAGAGGCCTGGTGCATGAAATTTGTGCACGGGAGGGGAAGTCCCCTCAGCCCAGCCTGCACCTTCTCCAATCTGGGACCCTTTAGCAGGTGTCTGGTTGCAGGTTTAGGCCAGATCCTGGTATCAGGCCTAAATTGGCAGTTGGACATTCCTCTCATAATCCTGGACTGCTGGCTCCTAATTGCTCACCTGCCTGCCTGCCTAGTTGCCCATAACTGCCCCCTCAACCCCTGCCAGCCTGGTCACCCCTCATGGACCCCCCCCCCCATGGTCCTGGTCATCCCACACAGCCTGCTGTTTCGTTGTTTGGTCATCCCTCACTAACCCCCCTGCCAGTATGGTCACCTCATGCAGCCTGTTTGTTCAGTTGTTTGGTGGTCCCTCACTTATTGCTCTGCTGGCCTGGTGGTAGGCAGCCATTTTGTGAGGGTGAGAGGGTTAATTTGCATATTACTTCTTTATTACATAGGATAACTATGTTTCTCTATTTTTTCTCTCCTCCTTCTTTTTAAAGACCACCCTTTAACATTTGTTGTAATACTGGTTTGGTGGCAATGAACTCCTTTAGCTTTTTCTCATCTGGAAGCACTTTATTTCTCTTGAGTTTTAAATTATAGCCTTACTGGGTAGCATAATCTTGGTTATAGGTCTTTGATTTTCATCACTTTGAATATTTCATGCCAATTTTTTCTGGCCTGAAATGCTTCTGTTGAGAAGTCAGCTGATATTCATGTTGAAATTCCCTTGACTATCTTTCTCTTGCTGTTTTTAAGATTCTCTCTTTGCCCTTAATCTTTGCCATTTTAATTCTTATGTGTCTTGGTGTGGGCCTCTTCGGGTTCATCTTTTTCAGGACTCTCTGCACTTTCTGGACTTTCATGTCTTTTTCCTTCACCAGGTTAGCAAAGTTTTTATCCATTATTTCTTCAAATAGGTTCTTTTTTTTCAGGTTTAAGGAATCACTTATTCAACAAAGCATTCATTCATTTAGTTAGACTTCATAAATTGTTGATTAAAATATGGTTTTTCAAAGAATATGTGCTAGTTAATTGCAATGAAATGTTTAATAATTAAAAGTTAATTAGTGATCCAAGATACCTCCCAAATGATGACTATTAATATAGATAACTATCAGATATTTGAAGGATGAAATGATTATGTAATATTTTCATAATGATTCTGTTGAGTATGTAATATTTTCTTCTTTCATTCTGTTGATGTGTTATATCACATTTGTTGATTTACATATGTGAAACTATTCTGACATCTGAGGGATGAACTCTTTTGATCATGGTTTAGGATCTTTTTAATGTGCTTTGAGTGTGGTGCTCTAGTGTTTTATTGAGAATTTTTGCATTTGTAGTCATCAGGGATTTGAGCCTTCAGTTTTCTCCTCATACAGTGTTCTTAACTTGTTTAGTATCAAGATAACTATTTTCTCAGAAAATGAGTTAGTTCCTTACTCTTCAGTTTTGTGGAAGAGTTTGAGAAGGATTGATGAAAATTCTTTAAGTGTTTAGAAAACATTTGGTCCTAGACTTACTTTATGGGAAGTTCTTGATTACTGATTCAGTCTCCTTACTCATTATTGGTAATTTAAGCAAAATCCAGAGGTCTTCCATTCTAGATACAAAGAAGTAGAAGTTATAGATTTTCTATTTCATCATGATTCAGTCTTGTAGGCTCTATATGTGTCTTTTTCTTTCTTCTAGATTTTTTAATTAAATCTTTATTGTTCAGATTATTACAGATGTTCCTTATTTTAAATCCCCATAGCACCCCTCCACCTTGTTACCCCTTCCACTCCGTGCCCTTACCCCCACCACTGTCTTCATCCATAGATGTAAGATTTTTGTCCAGTCTCTTTCCATACCCCTCACACCCCCTTCCCCCTGAGAATTGTCAGTCCATTTCCTTTCTGTGTCCTTACTTCTATTCTATTCACCAATTTATTCTGTTCATCAAATATTTCTATTGACTTAATTGTAATATTCACTGGTTGATAGATATGTATTTGTTGTCACTTTGTTGTTCATAATTTTTATTTTTATCTTTTTCTTCTTCTTCCTCTTCTTAAAGAATGCCCTTCAGCATTTCAAGTAATCCTGGTTTGATGGTGATGTATTCCTTTAGAATTTTCTTGTCTGTGAAGCTCTTTATCTGACCATCAATTTTACATGATAGCTTTGCAGGGTAGAGTAATCTTGGTTGTAGGTTCTTGGTATTCATCAGTTTGAATATTTCTTGCCACTCCCTTCTGGTCTGCATGATTTCTGTTGAGAAATCAGCTGACAGTCGTGCCAGTACTCCCTTGTAGGTAACTAACTGTTTTTCTCTTGCTGCTTTTAATATTTTCTCTTTGTCTTTTGTCCTTGGCATTTTAATTATGATGTGTTTTGGTGTGGTCTTCCTTGGATTCCTTTTGTTTGGGATTCTCTGTGCTTTCTGGACTTGGAAGTCTATTTCTTGCACCATGTAGGGGAAGTTTTCTGTCATTATTTCTTCAAATAGGTTTTTAATATCTTGCTCTCTCTCTTCTTCTGGTAACCCTATAATTCTGATGTTGGTATGCTTAAAGTTGTCCCAGATGCTCCTTACACTATCTTCACACTTCTGGATTCTTTTTTCTTTTCCAGTTGGGTGCTTTTTGCATTTTCATACTTCAAATCTTTGACTTGATTCTTGCGAACATCTAGTCTGCTGTTGGATCTCTGTATAATATTCTTTATTTCAGTCAGTATATGCTTAATTTCTAGTTGGTTCTTCCTCATATCCTCGAGGGTCTCACTAGATTTATTGAGGGTCTCACTAAATTTATTAGCAGTTTCTAGAAAATTCTTGAAAAACTTTAAAACCGTGGTTTTGAACTCTATATTCAGTCGTTTGCTTTCCTCCATTTCTGTCATTTGTGATCTGTTTCTTTGTCTCTGCATTTTGGCTGCTTCCCTGGATTGATAGAGTGATGATGTCTGTCCCAGCTGCAGTCTGTTAGGTTTGGCTGCAGGCAGGCAGGCGCACAGCTTGGGTGGGGTTGTAAATTGGGTGGGGTGGGGTCTCAGAATCACCAGGGCAGAGCAACCGGTGATGGCTGCCCCTCAGCCGGCTCCTCAGCTTTTCTCCACTTTGGCATCTCCATGCCCTGGTGTCTGCATGCCCCTGAGTCCCCGAGTCTCAGAGCTCTGCATCAGTGGTCACTGGGAACAGCTCTGCTAGAAGCCACTCGTCTTCTGCCCCATTGCCAGACAGCCCACACAGACTTCAGTGTGACCTTGGATCTTGTAATCCCTTACAAGTCGCTGACCCAGGTGCCGCCACCACCACCGCCACCGTTTCACGTGCGTTCGTACCTCTCAGTTTTGGCGCCAAGAACTTCTACTCAGTCTCAATGCACTCCTTCTTTTGCCTTCTAGTTCTAAAGCTTCCACTCCCTTGGTTCTGGAGGATGGTCGTTTAGTTTTATAGTTGTATTTTTTAATGTGGTTGCGGGAGGCTGCGCATTTAGGTATACGCCTTATGCCGCCATCTTGGTTCTCCTCTCAAGTAGGTTCTTGATCTCTTAATTTTTGTTCTCATTTTGGTAGCCCTATAAAGTGGTATTGTTACATTTCATGTTGTCTCAAAGGTCCTTTAAACTATTCTCATTTTTTAAAAATTATTTTTTTCTCTTTGTGCTTTGATTGGATGTTTTCTACTACCTTGTCTTCCAAATCATTGATTTGATCCTCTGCTTCTGTTTATTCCTTTGTATTGTATTCTTCTTTGAGATATTGTGTTCTTCACTTTTTAGTTGTCCTTTTTCATGTGGTTGAAGTTCTCAATAAGTTCCTTGAAGTTATTATTAAGTTCTTTGAACATTGTTAAACCATTATTATTTGTGTGTGTGTTTTTCCTTTTTTAAAATTGTTTAAAATATTGACTATGTCTCTTTTTTCTATGATTGACCCTGCTCCAGCCACTCCCACACCCCAGGACAAGCCCCCACTGTCCCAGTGTCCGTGTCCATTGGTTATGCTGATATGCATTCATACAACTGCTTTGGTTAATCTCTTACTCCTCTTACCTCCTGCTGCCTTCCCTCTGAGGTTGGATGGTCTGTTCAGTGTTTCTTTATCTGTGGATCTACTTTTGTTCTTCAGTTTATGTAGTTCATTATATCCCACATATGAGTGAGATCATGTGATATTTTTCTTTCTCCGACTGGCTTATTTCGCTTAGCATAATGCTCTCCATGTCATCCATGCTGTTGCCAATGGTGAAAGTTCCTATTTTTAAATAGAAGCATAGTATTCCATTGTGTAGATGTACCAGTTTTTTTAATCCACTCATCTGCTGATGGGCACTTAGGCTGTTTCCAAATCTTACCTATTGTAAATTGTTTTGCTATGAACATAGGGGAAAAATATTATTTTTGAACTCTATACCTGGTAAATTGCTTTTCTCCATTTCATTTACCTCTTTTTTTTCTGGAGATTTTTCCTGTTCTTTCATTTGGGGTATGTTTATTTTTCTCCCCATTTTGACTGCTTCTCTGTGTTTGTTTCTATGGATTTTCCATGATTTCCCGTCTTGGTAGTGTGGTAGGTGTTCTCTGCGACCCAGTGTTGCAGTCTCCTTGATCATTTGAACTGGGTGCTCCAAGAATATCCCTTGTGTGTGTTATGTATTGGAATTTTGATTCCTATTGTTCCATTTATGCATGGGGTCAACATTAGACTGGCTAATTATGAGGACAGACCCTGATCATAGTGCATAAGGTGCTGTTCAGGTGTTGACCACATGAAGCAGAATTTGCCTCATTAGGGTCTGGTGCCTGCCAAGATCTCCCTTTGGATATTCTATTTGTAAAGCTTATCAGACCCTTCTCTGATGTCTGAAGCTAGCCATCAGCTGTGTTGGTTTAGGAGCCTCTTTGGAGAGATTTTGGTGCAGGTCAATGTCAGATGCTGCCAGTAACTTGTCCTGTGAAACCTGTTTTGAAGAGCATTCCACAGTTTGTGACTGCCTCTGCTGGCTTAGTATGCATTGGAAGGACCAAACTGTGCACCAAGGATGGCTTCCAACAACACTGATCCCAGGGGCAGGTCAGCAGAAAATCCAAGGCATTCCAAGATATGTCTCTGCCTGCTTCTGCCTGTTGGCTTCCTCTTCGGCTCAGTCACTGAAATAGCCTCTGGTGGTATTCAAGTTGCATGAAGTAGGTTCTCAGTGAGTCAACAAGTGGAGTTCACCAGATTGATTTAGGTTCAAACTAGGTGCCTGTGCTGGGTCTGAGGCCACTCAGCAAAAGCCCCAGGGTATACCAAATCTAGCTATTCTGCACTTAGTGCCCACAATTCTCTGTGGTGTGGTAGGGATCTCATTAGGGCAAAGCCAAGCAGTGTTTATCAGGTCCAAACAGACCAAGATTTTGTGAAGAACAGGCTCTGCATTGATCTGGTATGTGAGAGAAAAAATGGAGTCTCTCCTAGAGCCACACAACTCAGTCTGTCTCAGATTCTGCCTAGAGCCCAAGCTCAGTATGGCAAAGCCTCCAGAAGTCAAGAGGGTGAGCTAGTGGATCTTCCATGAGAAGCATTGCCAGTCAGGCTTGGGGGAAGGTAAGGGAAGTGGCTCCAACAAAACTCAGTCTGTCTTGGATTCATATCTAGATTACTTGGCATGTCTGTATTTGGTAGGTGGGGCCACCAGGAGTCAGGAGGCTGGGCCTGCTATCTGCTGGAAGCTCAGAGGGTGAGGCTAGTAGATATTCTATGAAGCAGAGCCACCAGTCAAGCTTTCAAAAAAAAAAAAAATAGGGGGAGTGGCTTCCATCCCAAAGTAACACAACTGAGTCTGTTCAGAACTCTACACTCTAGCCTAGGAAGTTGACTCCTCAGCAAGGCATGAGCTCTGCAGTGTGAGGCAACAAAGAGTTCAGAAGGTGGGGCTATTGCATTCCTCAGGCTGATGCTGTAAAGGGGAGAGTGCTCCACCCAAGAAAAATGACATATGCAACATGGGTGAGGGACTCAGCAACAGTTATTCTGGCAGCTGTCCCTTTGGCTCTCTTTCCAGAGCCCAAAGCCCCAGTCTCTCCTTACAGGCTCTACTCCACTCCAGTCTTCCTCTGCAGGAGCCCAGGGTGAGTTGGCTGTGAATGAGATTTTGTGCATTGGCCCTTTAAGACCTGTATCTCTAAAAGGCTCCTGTCTCTCCCTGAAGGACAGAATCCCCACTGATTTTTATAGCCAGATGCCTTTTCTCAATTATGGTGCTCAGGGCTGGGGAGCCTGGTATGAGGTTGAAACCCCAGGTTCTTCAGGGGACCTTGGCAGCTGAAATGACCCTCCATATTCTAAGCTGAGGCACGTGGGAGCATCTCTGAACTTTCTACTAATCTGGATGTGCTTCTTCTGTAAATCCTTGTTTATTAGATTTTTCAGATCATCTCAGTTGGTTATTCAGGTTGATTATTCTGCATTTTAGTTGTAATCCCAATTTGATCTTGGGAGGAGGTTAGTATATCTTTCACCTACTCTGCTTTCCTCTCTCCTTCAACTTTAAATGATAATCTTGGTTGTAGGTCCTTGTTTTTCATTATTTTGAATTATTTATGTTGATTTCTGTAGCTTGCAAAGTTTCTGCTGAAAAATCAGTCTTATGGAAGTTCTCTTATAAGTAACTAACTGTCTTTCTCTTTAAATTTTGCCATTTTAAGTATGACGTGTCTTGGTTTGGGCTCTTTGGGTTCATCTTGTTTGAAATTGTCTGCACTTTTTTGACTAGTATGTCCATTTTCTGTGCCAAGTTAGGGAAGTTTTCAGTCATTTTTTCTTCAAATAGGTTTTTAATCTTTGCTTTCTCTCTCTTCTCCTTCTGGTATCCCATGATGTATTATTATGGTAAGTGGTTCAAGAGGCCCTTAAAATATCCTCTTTTTAAAAAATTATTTTTTTATTGTTGTTGTTTCAAATTGTGTTTTCTGCTACCTGTCATCCAAATTACTGATTTAATCTTCTGCTTCATTTAATCTGCTGTTGATTCTTTGCAGTGTAGTCTTCATTTCAGCATTGTTGTTTTTTTTTAAATTTTATTTCTTACTGGTTACTTTTTATGTTTTCTGTATCCCTTTTTTATGCTTATATTTCTTTGTGTGACATTCTCGCTGTGTTCCTCTATTCTTCCCTTGAGTTCCTGAGCATTCTTATAAGTATTGTATCTGGTAGATTGCTTCCCTCAGTTTAGTTTCATTCTTTTTCTATGGTTTCTCCTGTTTTTTTGTTTTGTTTTGTTTTGTTTTGAGACATGTTTCATTGTCTCCTCCCTGTGTTTGCTTTTATATGTTAGGTAGATCTTCTATGATTCCCAGTGTTGGCTGGCTGGCTTTATGTTGTAAGTGTCTTCTGGGACCAGTAGCACAGTCTTCCTGAGCCCCTGATCTGGGTGTTTTAGGAATGTACCTGGTATCAATTGCTGTCCTATTGTAGTTGAACCTTGATTGCCATCGACATGTTAGTGAGTTGGATTAACCCTCAGACTGATTGGTTGTAAGGATTGGCCTTGATCACAGAATACAAGCTTCTGTGTTAGGTCATTCCATGGAGCAGGATTTGCCACAGTGAGGCTCTGTTACCCTCTGAGACCACCTATTTGGTTGCCATTTGTAGAGCTAAATGGGTGGTGCTCTGTTATGATCTGATGCCAGACACTAGGTGTGTTGGTTCTGGGGTTTCTTAGGAGAAACTAGTTCAGGCCAATGTCAAACTCTGCTTATGACTGACCTGGGAGGGGCGGGTCTGGAATAAACTACAAAGTTACCTTTGGTTGTTAGATACCTGTACTGTACTGGAGGTGTGTAGAAGAGGCCATGCTGCAAACTACACTGAGGCTGGCTTCCCCCAGTAAATTACTTGGGGCCACTCAGCAATAGACATAGTTTATCCCAAGAACATCTGCAGCCTCCCAGATGCCTGTAATGCACAGCTGCTGAAAGATCCTCATGCAGTTAGTGAGATGGATGGGGTAAGTGGTATTCACCAGGTTAATGCAGATTCATATTGATGCCAGTGTATAGTATGAGGCCACTCATCAAGAGACACAGGGCACTAAAGCCCAGTTTCCACCTGCTTTAGGCCTCACATTTGAGAATTTTTAAGAAATACTAAAGTAAAAGCCAGCTGCCTGCCACTGAAAGAGTGCTTGGCTGTGTAGGGAGTTGGGTCGGGTCTGAGGAAATCATCAGAGTGGAGTGAGGGGTATTCACCAGTTAATGCAGATTCAGATTTTGTGCCAGTATCAAGCCTGGGTCCACTCATCAAAAGGCACAGTGCACATGGAGGCCAAGCGCCTCCTTCCTGTGGCCTGCATACCTTTGAGGGTTTTTAAGAATGACTGGAGTATAGGCCAAGGCTCGCTGCCTGTGGCTGAAAGAGATCCTGCTAATGCTCTGGCTGAGTCCAGCTGCCAGCTCCTGAAAGCACTATGGCAGTATGAGAGTTGTGTGGGACAGGGTCTTAGGGAATCACCATGGTGGGGTGAGTGGTGTTCACCAGGTTAATTTGGATTCAGATTTAGTGCACACCTATGCCCACAGGCCCTGTCGAGGGAGGGTTCAACACAGGATAGATAGTGTTGGCCTGTTTGCCTTGTGGGAGGGGCAATTGCACTGTCTCTTCATCTCTCTCTCCAAAGCCACACATTCAGCCTCTACTCATACATCTCTTTTGCCCCTCCCACCACTCTCCCTTTGCTGGACCTCAGGGTGAGTGCCTATGAGTGAGGGAGTCTGTACATGACCCCTTTATGAGGACACCTGTGTTTCCAGAAGCCTTCTGTCTCACCCAGACAGAGGAAATTACCCCTGATTTTTACCACCAGATGTTATGAGGCTCCTCCTCCTGGCACTAATGCTCTGGGCTCAGGAGTCCAGTGTGGGGCTGGGACTTCTTACTCCTCAGAGGGAATCTCTGCAGCCAAAAATCCCTCTTGATTCTTAACTGACATACATGGGTGTGGAACCAGTGCATTTTATGTCTCCACCTCTCCTACTGGTCTCAATGTGACTTCTTTATATCCTTATAGTACTTCTGTTCAGTTAGTCTGTAGGTGGTTCTCCAGGTTGATTGTTCTATAATTTAGTTGTAATTTTGATGTGGTCATGGGAGCACAGCACCTCCCTACTCCACCATTTGGACCTGAGGGCCCCAGGCTCTACTTATTATTCTCAATAAATTAATAACATCCTTTCTGGCAATCCAGATGCTTATCTTTGCTAAGATCTCCTTGCTCTTGATAATGTGCCACTTTTAAGTATTTAAGACTGTTTTTCTCAGTTTGCTGTTTTGTTTTGTTTTTTGCATTTCATACAGTTTTTACAAAGGAGGTGTTCTACACTGGTGGTGGCCCAGGGTAGTACCAAGATTAAATTGAAGAAAAGCAGAAAGCAAATGATTTCCATGCCCTAATTTGAATACTTTAAAATATTTTATCTTCTGTGGTCCTCTAATTTTTCTGAAATATAAGTGCTAGTCCAAATAGGATGGATATTCAGGGAAGGCTGGGATGGATCATATCCTCTTTTTATATCTCTAAATATCTCCAGTAGAACAAGGCACAAAGTAGATATTTAATAAAATATCTGTTAATCAATTTAAAGAAGAAAAAAAGCACTCCTTTTCACAAATCATGTTTAAAGCTTTGATATTACTTTCTCTAATGTTGGTTTCTCACATGGCTCAGGGCAACTTGCACACCTTTGTGAGAGCTTGGAAATATCTGCAGCAAATCCTTTCAACAACTTCTACCTCACTACAGAGTTGACACTGGCAAACTGCCACTAAGTTCAGTCTTTTTAACCATCCATTCATTCTACCTCCTAAATCAGTGGATTCTTGGATCAGAATCCAAGCTAAAGACCTGTCTCAAAGCAGCAGACTCTCTTTTTCAGACAACATTTTCCCGGTAAATTGAATGAATGAGTCCGCAGTTCACTCAATGTGCCCATCCTTCTTTTTCTTGGCATCTTTGCCAGAGACCTGGCACATGGTCTTTTTTGGGCTGTGTTGATAGTGACTGGATAATTCAAGGGTCTGGGACATGATTACAGATGTGAAAATATCTACATAATAAAGAATGAGAGATGATAGCTTGTTTTAAAATAAACACATAGAAAAGTAGCTATGAATTATTCACTAGTATGGTGATTCATAGTTTAAGATTTGTAGTGCATAAGAAAATTTTGATATTTAATGTGCTCAGAAATGTAATTACATTTGGGTAGCTGAAAACACACATAATTTTGAAACTACAGCAGGAAATAGTAAAAAAGAATTATTCAAAACAACTGTGAGCACATATTGAATTAATTAAGATCTGCGTATCAGCATTAGCCATTCTTTGAGTTAACCTGGATGAAAAAGAATTTCTACAGAGATGAAAAAGTTGGTATAAGATTACTCATCGATGCCTAAATGTGCCAATTTTAATGTACAAAAAGTCATTAAGTTTATAATAAGCAACTATCGTATCAAATTTTCAAACACTGATTTCATATATTATGTGATAAAAAGGCAGAGGAGAGAACTGTTCTGAGGTCCATGTGGGGACTGAATTTGTCCTTGATATGTCCTTCAGATGATAGCAAGTTTATGCAGTAACATCCTTAAATAGACCACATTGTGTATTCACATTCATTATCTCATGTACAGTTTTGTGTCCCCGCAGCTGACTAAGAAATTTATGAAAGAGAATGGTTTGATGTTGCAGTCTACCAAATGCTGCTTCTTGCTGGTATGTAATGGTAGTCAACACCGCATACAGAAACCTAGATTAGACATAGACTTCTAAACAACACTAAAAGTATCAAAGGGATTGGTGCTTGCCAGGGACTGGGGGAGATTAAAGTAGGGCAAAACTGTTTAATGGATAAGGAGTTTTACTTTGGAGTGATGACAATGTTTTGGAACTAGATGGAGGTAGTGGTAGCACAAATAATTGTGAATGTACTACATTGTTTATTTTTAAATGGTGTATTTTATGTTATGTAAATTTTATTTCAATAAATTATTTTTTTAAGAAGTCAAAGGAGACAACCCCACTGAATCTGAGGAAGTTATGTAAGCAACCAAGACAAAAGTAAGATTCTGGAGGCACTAGTTTGCAGATTAAAATGTTTCAGAGAATGTGCTAAAATGTTGAGCTTAGCAGGCACAGAGAGGACTGCCTAGGGGAAAATATTGCAATTTTTAAGTCTTTGGGGATATAAATGCATTAAAAAAGAAAAAAAAATTAAACTGGGAAAGTTATAAATAGTAGGAGATTCTTCCTTTTAACAGCAGCATAGTATTCCATTGTGTAGATGTACCACAGTTGTTTACCCATCTGCTGATGGGTACTTAGGCTGTTTCCAAATCTTAGCTATGGTAAATTGTGCTGCTATGAACATAGGGGTACATATATCATTTCTGATTGGTGTTTTTAGTTTCTTGGGACATATTCCTAGAAGTGGGATTATTGGGTCAAATGGCAGTTCCATTTTTAGTTTTTTAATGTGGCCATGGGACTGTTTTCCACAGTGGCTGCACCAGTCTGTATTCCCACCAGCAGTGCACGAGGATTCCTTTTTCTCTGCATCCTTGCCAGCACTTGTTGTTTGTTGACAGGTGTGAGACGATACCTCATTGTTGTTTTGATTTGCTTCTCTCAGATTATTAGTGACTTTGAACATGTTTTCATATGTCCTTGGATCTGGAGAGCATTATGCTAAGTGAAATAAGTCAGTCAGAGAAAGATAAATATCACATGATCTAAATCATTTGTGGAATATAATGAACAACATAAACTAATGAACAAAAACAGATCCAGAGACTGAGAAGCATTGAGCAGATGCTCAAACCTCAGAGTGAAGATAGGGAAGGGTGAGGTTGAGGGGGAGAGATCAACCAGAGGACTGTATGCATGCATATAAGCATAACCAATGGACACAGACACCAGGGAGTGAGGGCATGAGAGGGAGGAGGAGGGCAATGAGGAGGAGGGGTAAGGACACATATGTAATACCTTAATCGTTAAAAAAACAAAACAAAACTGGGAAAGTCAAAGGGACTTTGGAAATTGTAATTACCTTCCACTTCACAGCCCAGCAGCTCCATTCTTAGCCCTAGTCCACCATGAGTGGCTCTCTCAGGGTAGATCCTGATGAATCGTGTGGAAAGAGGTTGAAAAGTTCGTAGCTCAGGCGTATCATAGTTGCTGTTGCCTTCAAAAGACTGTGAAATATGAAAAATACCAGTTATTAACAGAACCACCCATTCAGCAGAAGAGTCTCTCCTTTGGTCTCTTAATAGAGCAGAGGGATCATTCTACCACTTTGTAAATGCCTGACATTCATTTCATAAATGAGAGAAGAAAAAACAATTCGACTTCTTTAAGAAGTGATAGATGTCATTTCTCAGAAACTAGAGTATGCTCTGAGCCTATATTAGAAACAGTCATGAGACATGTTTTTAAATTATATTTTGATGTGCCTCAGAGAAATGACACTTTAACCACTTCCTTGAGGTGGAGGACTATGATTCAGGAAGAGAACTTGCCACTTTTCAGAACTTATAATAGACACCACATTTTCAATAACTACTCCTGTTACATTTTCTTAAACCAGTGGGTCCTCTAGAAGAGAGATGAATTAAATTGCTGAAGAAGGAAATAGTTAATTGAATGCAGTGCAAATGCTGTTTATTCAAAAACTTATGTTATTCCAATGCCTTAAAATTCCATTTACATAAGATGTTCCAGCACTTGGGGGTATTTGCAGATAAAAGATCTCCTTTTCTCAGGAAGAGAACAAGAGCCCTGTCTGTTAAGTTATGTTCTGATGCATGGGTTGAATTGCAACTCTTTGTCAAGCACAAGTCTAACTTGAAGTCAGTGACATATTTTCAGGAGCTAGACTATTCATTGCCAGTGCTGCTGCTGAATTATTTTATTTTCCTCTTTTACACTGACAGGAAGGTAAAAATCCTTGAGTGAAATCATAAGCAAATGGAGCAATGACTAAGCTTCTTTTCTTATTTAGAAATGGATAAGTCTCACTATATATCCTCTTCTGCCTACACCATTTTTAATCCAGTCCAGAATGGAAGAAGTGGGGGGAGGTGAGTTTAGGAAAATCAAATTGCTTTATTATTAGGAGTAGCCTTTTATATATCAAACTAGAGGCCCGGTGAACAAAAATTTGTGCACTTGGGAAGGGGGGATCCCACAGCACAGCCTGTGCCTTATTGCAGTCTGGGACCCCTCGGGGGATGTCCACCTGCTGGCTTACGCCCACTCCCTGGGGGATCAGGCCTAAGCTGGCAGTCAAACATCCCTCTGGTAGCCTGCAAGCCCTCAGGGAATGTCCACTTGCCAGCAGGGAGCAGGCCTAAGCTGCAGTCGGACATCCTTAGTGTTGCTGAGGAGGCAAGAGAGGCTCCCACCACCACCACTGTACTGGCAGCCTTCAGCCTGGCTTGTGACTAAGCAGAGCTCCTCCTGTGGGAGTGCACTGACCACCAGGGGCAGCTCTGGCATTGAGTGTCTGCCCCCTGGTGATCAGTGTGTGTCATAATGACCAGTCATTCCCAGTTGTTCTGCTGTTAGGGTCAATTTGCATATTACCCTTTTATTATATAGGATAGAGGCCTGGTGCATGTGTGGGGGCCAGTAGGTTTGCCCTGAAGGGTGTCCTGGATCAGGGTGGGGGTCCCACTGGGTTGCCTGGTGAGGGGCTGAGGGCCATTTTCAGGCTGGCCACATTTCCTTCAGGGAGGGGGTCTCCCCTGGGGTGCTTGGTCAGTGGGGGTGAGTGGCTGATGGCTGTTTGCAGGCTGGCCACAGCTCACTTGGGATGGGGAGTCCTACTAGGGTGCCTGGCCAGCCTGGGTGAGGGGCTGATGGCTGTCTACAGGCTGGCCACAGCTCCTTCGGGATAGGGGGTCCTTCTGGGGTGCCTGGCCAGCCTGAGTGAGGGGCTGATGGCTGTTTGTAGGCTGGCCAAGCCCCCCAGCAGGGACCCTCACTCCATGAGCTGTTTGCAGACTGGTCACAGCCCCCAATGAGGCTGGCTGGCAGCAGGTATCTGGGATTTATTTATCTTTCATAATTGAAAATTTGTTGCCTTGTGCAGAGGCCACAGCCAGCCTAGGCAGGCAGGAAGTTTAGCTTCCTCCATAGCCAGGGTAAGCAAGCCTCCTGTGTGCTCTAGCTCTGTGGCTGCCGGCCACCATCTTGGCTGTGTTAATTTGCGTATAGTTGCTCTGAGTGGCTGGTGGGCATAGCTTAGGTGTTGTAGACACTTAATTTGCATATTACTCTTTTATTAGATTAGATAACCTACAATGTTTAAAGGTGAAAGATATTGTTTAAAGTGCTTAAAACATATTAATTCATTTAATCCTCTAGATAACGCCACAAAGTAGGTTCTATTTATTACCCTTGTTTTACAGGTGAACCACAGAGAGGTCAAGCAACTTTCTCATGCTCATATGGTAAGTGATAGAGCTTAGATTCAAACGTGGGCAGTCTGAACTGTGCCCTCCACTCTCACACTGCTGTGATGCCTCTGCCCTTACAAATAATCTAGTCAAATGTCATTATTTCAATAGATGAAAACATTGAGGATCAGGGAATTGAGTTCTTTGCCCAAGTCCACACACTTAGTTTCATTTAAATTATATCATTGTAGGCCACTAAATGTGGTAGATCAGACTGAGTAGATGGCCAGCCCCAGGCCTATCAGCAGGAGAGGGAACCATACCTAACAGTTGTCATAAAGTAGCCAAAGAAGTTATCCTTTCAGTGGTGGAAATGTCATGGCAAAACAGGAGACACATGTAAGAGGCGGTAGACAGGTTGGGTAGGTTGTGACATAACCAGGGCTTTTCTGAGTTCTAGAAGTAAATTAATTGGTCCTTTCTGACTCAGAAAAGCCTCCAGTTATCTTAAAGTACATGACTAACATAGATCCACTTCTCTTAATTAAGGTTTCCTTCTATTATTTTCAAGAGTAAATTCCCCATTGGCTGGGGTTCTACATTCTTGATAGAATTACAGTTGCTGCTAGTAATTGAGAATCTGACATATATTATTGTTAGGCTTTATTAAGTATAATCAATTAAGAGTAATCTTAACTAATAAAAGCATAATATTGAAATTAACCGTTTCTCCGGGACAGGGTAAGCCATGCCCACCAGCCAATCAGAGTGGCTGCATGCAAATTGACCCAACCAAGATGGCAGATGGCAGTCACGGAGACAGCAGTGGCTCAGGCGGCCTGGCACGGCCAGGTGCAGTGAAGGCCGTTGGAGGCGGCTGGGGAGGCAGCGTGGAAGACAGGACCAGGGGGCCACGAGACACCAGGACCAGGGGGCACGGTGAGCCAAAGGCATCGGGACACCCCAGCCAAGGACCTGGCCGGGCCTTGGCTGGGGTGGTGGTTGTGGAAGACGGGAGGAGGAGGCCCGGTGGTGGCCCCTGCTGGGGCGGTGGCTACAGACCACAGAACCAGGGGGCGTAGGAAGGCAGAGGCATCAGGAACCTCCCAGCCACCACCCGGGCCAGGCCTCGGCTGGGGCAGTGGCTGCAGAAGACTGGATGAGGGGGCACGGTGAGCAGAGGCATCTGGGACCCCCCAGCCACCACCCTGGCCAGGCCTAGGCTGAGGCAGTGGCTGAGGAAGATGGGATGAGGGGGCGCGAAGAGCAGAGGCATCGGGGAGCCCCCAGCCACCGGGACCAGTGGGCACGGTGAGCCAGAGGCTTGGGAACCCTCCAGCCACTGCCTGGGCAGGGGCTGCAGATGATGGGACCAGGAGGCATGGTGAGCCAGAACCATTGGGGAGCCTCCAACTGCCCTCGGCCAGGATGGTGGCTGAGGAGGAGGGGACAGGGGGTATGAGCCAGCCATCAGGGACCCCACAGGAAGCACCCAGCAGGGCCTGCTTGCCCATCCCTGTGGTGTGGAGCAGACAGGCCTGGCAGAGAGCAGAGAACCACATGGAGTGGGCCCAAGCCATGAGTAGCACATCTCCCGAGGGCCCCCAAATTGGATAGGGTGCAGGTCCGGCTGAGGGACCTCCCAGTCTGCCTTCCCCCTCCCCTACCTAGCCGTGCACGAATTTCGTGCACTGGGCCCCTAGTCTATAATAATAATAAAAACATAATATGCTAATTAGACTGGACATACTTCTGGACATCCTTCTGTCCTCCTGGACAAAGCCAGGGCTGCAAGGGAAGCCTGGGTCCTGCCTGGGTGCCTGCCAACAGCCAGAGGGAGGGAGGCCTGGGTCCCAGGTGCCAGAGGGAAGCTGGTGCCGGCAGCTGGGGGAAGGCAGGCCTACGCTTGCATGAATTTTGTGTATCGGGCCTCTAGTATATAATAACATAGCTTCAACAATCATAGGAGAAAAGCATTCTTTTAACTTGTGGTTTCTAAAATATTTTCAGAGTTTTTATCATATGTGTGTAGATATTTTCTTTCTTGTGTCCCAGACTCTTCTCCTAATTTTAACTTGAGCAAAGAATTGGCACAATGTAAATACATTATCAAAGCTGTCAGTGATGAACTGGGAAGAATATTAGTAATGAAGAGCCATATAGAACAGTGCTAATTTTTTTAAAATATGTTTTTATTGATTTTTAGAGAGATAGAAAGGGAGAGAGAGATAGACACAACTGCCTCCTGCATGGCCCCCACTGGGGATTGAGCCTGCAACCTGGGGATGTGCCCTGACTAGGAATGGAACCAGTGACCTCTGGGTGCATGGGTCGACGCTCAACCACTGAGCACACTGGCTTGGCAGAACTAGGTTAATTTCACTAGCATGAGATCATTTATAAAAAAATCTGTGTTCTTTTACTAATCATATTTTAGAAAAGGGCTTTGTGTATTTAGATCTTCTATGTGCTCCTGAAAAGTCTAGTTAATACAAAGACTGATATATCTTGTTCATCATTTGAGAGTAGGAAGCAAGGAGAGGGCATAGAAGATTTTATATCCATTAAAGTGCTGTTTCATTTCACAAAATAGTACTCATTTTACTGTTACATATAAGGGACATGGCATCATAAGGAGGTAACCTTCATTTGTAAGTTTAAATATAGTATGTTTTAAATATCTTTATACAATTTTTAAGTATGTACTGCTTCTAAGTTGAAGGTTTTACCAGTTTCTTTTCTCATATAAATATTTTGTTTCTGGGAAAGGTAATTTAGGGGTAACTTTTAAGCTCTATCTAAACAACTTAGAAGCTTTCATAGAAAGATGATAAAATTAATAATCATATTTTAGGAATAAAATTAAACACATTCAAGCAATCTTGAATGGATTTTTTTGTTGTTAAAATTGAAAACTTTGTGTTGCCTTCTTGTGGAATTCTATATGCAATGTATTACAAGAGAGTGTTAGCTTTAGACTTGATAGCAGACATGTGCATTGGACAACACAGGGAAGCATATGGTGCATTCTTCCAGAGGTTACGGTGCTTTGCTATCTTTCTATCTTAGAACCCTAGTATTGAAGAACATGTCACTACAGCACACACTGCCATGTGACAGCAGCTCCAGGAAGTTGTTGATTTCCAGCAACACTTTATAATAAAGTCACAAGGCTCATGACTCCTTCAGAGATTGACTCTTAGGAAGAATTACAGTTTTCTGTTTATTTTACTTTTTCTCTCACCAAAACAAGAGGGACAGACATAAAATGGAAAATGAAATGGACACAGGAAGAAAATATCTACGCACAAATGACAACAAGTCTGACAATGTTTTAGAAATCACAAGTTAATGAGAGGCGAGTTGGGAGTGAAATTCTTTCACTTCTGACAGCATCACTCCTGTCAGTGGCTGACCTGCAGCCAGTGGGGGAAAGGGAAGTCTCTGTAGAGCTCCATGTCTGACTTTTGCTTTCCTGCCTGCAATGCCTTTGCTTGAGTCATATATTAAGCCATATTCCCACACTTGCTTTGAATGGGACCGAAGACAATACTCCCTCCAATTAGCTAGAATCTTCTTTTCATAAAAAGGGTAGGTCCTGGGCAAAGTGGGGTTGGGAAGGATGAAACCAAAAGGCCAATTGTTTTGGGACTAAGAAATTTCATTAGCTGAATAAAAATCCCTCACCGCATATAGCACTGAATGTCTGTGGTTTGTTACTTAATTTAGTTTCAAACCAGCTTTTGGATCACCCATCATACTCCTTTCCTAGTTGGCACTGTGTACTCAGGAAACTCAAATAAATTTAATAACCACCCTAAGTAAAACATAATCACTAAAGACCATCTGTTTGGTTAAAAAATATCACACCACATGTTCTGTTGAACACTGGAATGTTTTTATATTGAGACTAGAGGCCGGTGCATGAAATTTGTGCATAGTGGGGGTCCCCTCGGCCCAGCCTGCACCCTCTCCAATCCAGGACATCCCTCTCACAATCTGGCACCACTGGCTCCTAACTGCTCACTTGCCTGCCTGCCTGATGGCTCCTAACTGCCCGGCCCCCCCCCCCCCCCCCCC
>PVJC01005056.1:43104-60868 GCA_004026665.1 Murina feae | reverse complement strand
GGGATGTCCACCTGCTAGCATGCCTGATCAGGCTGGGTGAGGGGCTTTAAGGCTGCCCACAGCTCCCATTGACCCAACGTCCCAGCAAGGCTGGCTGGACACAGGTTTCTGGGGTTTATCTCCTATAATTGATACACTGATCCTTTAAGCTGAGGTGGGCTGAGGTAACGAAACCTCCTCTGCTTCACCTCACAGCACAGCGTCTATAATGGGACTTCGTTACTCTTAGTAAGTCAGGCCAGATGCTGTTCCCTTCAGCTCCCGAGGAGTCTATGATTGTTACATTATTGAAACATGTTTCGGAGCCTGCCCGCCAAGGGCCGAAGTTTCCCCTTCGCTCTTGCTGCAAGGGACGCTGCCTAAACGTTTACTCAGGTCCATGAGTGGCGGCCGCCATGTTGGCTGGGCTAATTTGCATACAACCGCTCTGATTGGCTGGTGGGCATGGCTTACCTGTCTCGGAGAAACAGTTAATTTTACTATTTCGCTTTTATTAGTTTAGATTGCACAATGCTTGTGGGTATACAATGCGCCCTCCCGGGCAGCTGCCCCTGGCACACTGCCTCCCCTGCCCTACCCGGCTGGTCTGGCCACACACACATGTGCCTTTGCAGCCTGGGCCCCCCAGCGCTGACCTGCACTCCCGCTCCCTACCAGTGGCCTGCAACCCGCACCCTGCACTCTGAGCCCGAATTGGCCTGGCCGCTCCCGACTCCCATCGGCAGGGGCTCTCGAGAGCCGCCCAAAAGCTGAAGGAAAAAGGAGCCAAGGAAGCTCCCCTGCCCTTGCCCGCCACACTCCCTGAAAGCCCTTGTCCGCTGTCATGGTGGGGATCTTGGTGGCTGCCTGCACCCCGAGCCCCAGCCCAGCCCCAGAAGATTGGCACTCTGATTGAATTCCATCCCTGGCAGATTGAATGAATTCCAAAATCTTTTGGATAATTAACCACTTTATCTGCTTCCACAACAGTGTCGACAGACTTCTATGTAACTGCCTGGCTTTGAATGTTAGACTGAATAATATTAAGTTCATAGTGTGTGTTGCTTTTACGTCCAACAGATGGCGCTGTTTTTCAAAAAGAGCATGTTTTTACCTGTTTTTTAAAAAAAATCATGTTTTTACCTGTCACAGGTGTGACATCTATATAATGTATGTATATAAAAACATGCACATATTTGAATGCAATGTTGTGTCAAAATTTCAAAGCAATCAGTGAAGAACTTTTGGATATTTGAGATTTTGAACAAATGAGCATTTACATTTTTATTTATATAGATATAAAAGCCTAAGTAACCATCACAACTGAATGGATGACTGAACAGGCTGCATGGGGTGACCAGGCTGGCAGGGGGGTTAGTAAGGGATGACCAAACAACCAAGCAGCAGGCTTTGTGGGGTGACCAGGCCGGCAGGGCGGGCAGTTGGGGGCAACCAGGCTGGTGAGGGGGTGTGTGTAGGCTATCAGGCTGGCAGGCAGAGGCAGTTAGGGGTGATCAGGCAGGCAGGCAGTGAGCGGTTAGGAGCCAGCAGTCCAGGATTGTGGGACACCCCCCCAGCACGAATTTTGTGCACCAGGCCTCTAGTATAGACTATAAAGGTGGTAGAAGTTGGGACTGGCTTTCTGCATACCATTTTCTGCTATTCCTTCAAGCCACCTGTGATTTTGCTGTGTAGGCCAATTATGTATTCATTTGGTAAAGATGTGGGGCATAGGCTTGAGCTGCTTTGGCTACCATCTTCAAGCAGTACAATTTTGATTTAGTCCTTTAGCATCATCTGACCAAGCTATCATCAGCCTGCATTTCTCCTCAATAAAAATAGCAAAGCAATACTTATGGAACTTTTACTATATGCCTGGCCTTTTCTGGAAATAAGCATTTTATGAGGAAGTCTTGCCACAACTTTCTAAAAAAGGTTTTATCATCATCCCCATTTTTTCAGATGAGGAAACAGGATTAGGGAGATTGAATATTTGTGCAAAGCTAGGTGTGTTTGAACTGATGCCCATGTTCTTAACCACTATGATATATACCATTTCCATCTTCTGAAAAGGCAGTCTTTCCAAATCCAAGTTTATATCACATATAGTAATATTGAATGTAAACTGTAATTGAAAAATAACATTAAAAAATGTTACCTTGAAATTCAGAGGCCATAATGTGATTCTATTGTCCATCTTCCTTGTGATCTCTTCCCTGAGACAGTTAGTGTTGCATATCTACTGGCATAGCTAATGTTTTTGGTAATGGATTGGCAAGAAATACAAAATCAACTCAATCTGTCAAAATGTTAGTATCACATGTTTTCCTCCTTCATTAATATATAATGTGCTCAAAGGGAAGAACTGTGTCACTATCCCCTTGCATAGTGCTTATTATATACCAGAGGCCTGGTACACGAATTCATGCATAGGTGGGTTCCCTTGGCCTGGCTGGCAATCAGAGCGGGCTGTTGGTGGGGAGTGACTGTGGGAGGTTGGCCAGCCATGGGAGGTTGACTGTAGGAACACACTGACCACCAGGCGGCAGCTCCTGCATTGAGTGTCTGCCCCCCCTGGTGGTCAGTGCATTGTCATAGCAACTGGTCAACTGGTCATAATGGTCACTTAGGCTTTTATATATATAGATTAAGTATTGGGGATAAAATAAGTTGATGTATTCAAAGAAAACACATATGACTTTCTTTATTCAGTTACTCATTAGTAACAACAAATGTTCCTGAGAATCTACTATATTCCAGACCCTAGTCTAAACTCTGCAAATAAATGAGCAAGCCATGCACAATCCCTGGCCTCAAGGAATTTACGGGCAAATAAATTCTTACAGATTTAATGTCACAATACATCAAAGATATAAAATATTGGTGGAATAAATTAAAAGTAATTGGAGAATATTTGTAAGTATAGAAGTGTGGGATAGACCTTCTTAAGCAAGGCTGAAAATCTCAGAAACCATGAAAAAAAATGAATGTATTTGATTACATACATATTTGAAACTAAATGCATTGTAAAATGTACCATAATAAAAGTAAAAAAAAAGCATATAAACATTTATAGACTAGGAAATATATGTATGTCAGACATGATAAATCATTACTAATCCCAATAATCAAAAATTTCTATAAATTACTAGAATAGAGATAACGAATCTAGTAGAGCCTTAGCTGGTTTAGCTCAGTGGATAGAGCATTGGCCTGCAGACCAAAAGATCCTGGATTTGATTCCGGTAAAGGACACATACCTCAGTTGTTGGATTCTTCCCTGACTGGGCCTTGGTCAGGACTCAAGCAGGAGGTGATCAATCGATTTGTTTCTCACATCGATATTTCTCTGTCTTTCCATCTCTCTCTTCCACCCTTTCTAAAAATCAATGGAAAAATATCCTTGAGTGAGATTTTTTTTTAAAAAAAGGATCTAATAGAAAAATAGGCCCATGACATGAATTTTCAATTTACAGAAAATAATATATTGCCAATAAATATATAAAAACATTCTCAAATAATCAGGGAAATGCAAATTAATACAGCAATTAAATGCCATTTCCCCCATGAGATAAAAAATAAAAAGAGTAAGATTAATCCTAAAAAGGCCATGGGGCATAGGTCCTCTCATATATTGCTGGTGATAGGATGAATTGCTACTTTTTTAGAAAATTAATCTGGCAATACCTATTTCAAAAGCATACCCTTTCGTTTTCTGGGGAGATAATTGACAAAAATGAAAGTCTTTGCATGTACAAAGATGTTTATAGCAGTAAAATATCTGCATAAGCACCCTGAATGTCTATCCATAGAGGAATGGTTCAATAAATTATAGTAGATTTTACTATGGTATAATGGAGGTATTAACAGCAATGACTTGAATCTCTATAGAGCTGAGGGGAATAGGAAGCTTATTTCTTTCTTGTATATCTCTATACTGTTTGACTTACTATAAAGAGAAATTATTTTTTTTTATAATTAAAAATTTCATAAAGTTAAAAATTAACTTTAAAACTTGGTAATTATAGCACATACTAGGGGCCCAGTGCACAAAATTCATGCACTGGGGGAGGGTTCTTCAGCCCAGCCTGCCCCCTCTCACATACTGGGAGCCCTCAGGGGATGTCCTACTGACAGCTTAGGCCCACTTCCTGCTCCCCTTGGGGAGCCGGCCTAAACCGCAGTCTGGCCTCCCTGTGTGGGAGGCAACTGGGCTGATCAGGGGAAGGCACCAGCCCCATCACCCTACTGTTGCAGCCACTGCCAGTCATGACAGCCACCAAGGTGTTTTCATCAACATGGACTCCAGACCCTTCACCATGAAGAAATGACAACTTTCTTTAGGCATTTTCAAGATGTGTCTTTCATAGGACATGACATTTCTTTGACCTGGGCTCTGGCCAGGGAAGAGCCTGCAACTTAGGTACATGCCCTTGGTCAGAACTGAACCTGTAGTTAGAGCACAGGAGGTTTTGTCTCGGTGCAGAGGCTGATGCATGCTGTGAGCTTACTCCAGCAGTTCAGATCTTTCTGGCACACCAGGAAGATGGCAACGCCCGCCTGAGCCCCTCCCAGAGCCGCCTGCATAGTACCCTGACCTTTCATTGGCTCCCCTAAGATGGTGTTCCATGATTGGCCACCTCCGCTATAAATAGGGCTGCATTTCCTCAATAAAGTTAGACCTGCGTCCCAGAACCTGGTCTCCGGAGTCGTGCATGCAAGTGTCCTAGCACTAGGGGCTTCGCCATCCTCACCCCTGGGAAATCCCCTGCTTCATGAACCCAGACCCTGTGGTCGGCAGGCTGAGGCATTATCCACTGAGTCAGACTGACTAGGGCAGGTTATGACATTTCTTAGCCCTCCAGCAGCAGACCTTCATTATTTTGTCCAAGAGTGTGGTGGAAAAACCCTAGATCACCTTTTTGGATTCTTATTACCCAAGTTACTAAGAATATTACCAGTGGCATACAGGGAGCTTAGCCAATGAGCAATAAGAAAAGGTATTTCCTCTATAGTTTACTCTGATTGCCGGCTCCTCCTCTGCCCCTCCAATCCCAGCTCTACCCCTGCCCAGGCCTGTAACCTCTGGCCAAGGCTGCAGGCCTGGGCAGGGGACCCCCACACCCCTGCAATCACCAGCCCTTGAGATCACCAGCTCCTTGCCCAGGTCCCTGTTATTGCCAGCTCTGCCCCTTCCCAGGATTTCAGCCTCTGTCCCAGGGTGCAGGCCTGGGCAGAGGACTCCCAGACCCCTATGATCACTGACTCTGCCCCTGCCCAGGCCTGCAGTCTCTGACCAAGGCTGCAGTCTCTGACCAAGGCTGCAGGCCTCGGGCAGAATACCCTCAAGTCCCCCTGATTGCTAGCTTCACAGAGCCTAGGCCCCTGTGATCACCAACTCAGATCCTGATCCCTATGATCACCAGCTCCAACCATGCCCAGGCCCCTGCCATTGCTGGCTCCACCGCTGCCCAGGCCTGCAGCATTTGGCTAAGGCTGCAGGCCTGGGCAGGAGACCCTCAGGTTTCTGTGATTGCTGGCTCCACACCTGCCCAGGGCCCTTCTTTCGCTAGCTCTGCCCCTGCCCAGGCCTGCAGTGTCTGGCTGAGGTTATAGGCCTGAGCAGGGAACACCCAGTCCCCTACAATTGCTGACTCCACCCCTCCCAAGCTTGCAGCCTCTGGCTGAGTCTACAGGCCTGGTCAGGGGACCCCCAGACCCCTGCCATTGCCAGCTCTACCCTTGCCCCACTGCAGCCTCTGTCCAAGGCTGCATGCCTGGGCAGGGGATGCCCAGACCCCTGTAATCACCAACTCTACCCCTGCTCTGTCCTCTATGATCACCAGCTCCACCCCTATCCCACTGCAGCCTCTGGCCAAGGCTGCAGGTCTGGGCAGATGACCCCCAGACCCCTGCTTTGCCAGCTCCGTTTCTGTCCATACCTGCAGTCTTTGGCTGAGGCTGTAGGCCTGGGCAGGGGACCCCAAGGCCTCTGTGATTGCTGGTTCTGCCCCTGGCCAGGCCCCTGAAATCGTTGGTTCTGCTCCTACCCAGGCCTGCAGCCTTTGGCTGAGCCTACAGGCCTGAGCAGAGGACCCCCAGGCCCCTCCAATTGCCAGCTCCATGGAGCCCAGGCTCCTATGATCACCAACTTTGCCCCTGCCCAGGACTCTGGCTGAGGCTGCAGGCCTGAGCAGGGGACCCCCCAGGTGCCTCTGATTGCTGGCTCTGCCCCTGTCCCACTGCAGCCTTTGGACAAGGCTGCAGGCCTGGGCAGGGGACCTTCAGACCCCTGCAATCGCCAGCTCCACCCCTGCCCCTCTGATCGCCAGCTCCATGGAGCCCAGTCCCCTACGATCACTGGATTTGCCCCTGCCCAGGCTGCAGCCTCTGCCCAAGGCTGCAGACCTGGGGAGGGGACCCCTAGACCCCTCTGATCACCTGCTCCAGCCCTCGCCCCCACCTGCCTCCTCTGCCACCTGCCTGGCTAACAGGGCTGGCCACTTCAGTGGTGGGGCTGAGGTGGACTGGGCACTGCCACCTGGTAGCTATGGATGGAGTGATGACTAGTTTGCATATTACTCTTTTATTTGATAGGATTATGTTTTACAATAGGGGCTAATCAAGTGCTGTGGGATCTCATAGGAAGAGGCACTAACCCAGTTGTAATACATCTGGAGAGGTTTTCTGGAGGATGTAACACTGTTTTTACTCCTGAAGGTTGAGTGGGAGTTAGCTGGTGGGCTGGGGGGTGGGAGGAACATTCTAAGCAACAAGAAACAGTAGATATGAAGGCTGAGAGAAGAGAGAACTTGACTGGATGGAGTAACTAAGACCAGTTCTCACTGGAGGGGAAAGATGAGAATTAAATTAAGATAGAGAGGTCAACTGGTGCTAGATTACCATGTTACAAGGGGCCCTTGTGTGATGTTAAGCTTGAACTTAATTGTTATTAATAGCAGGAGCTCCTTAGGAATTGTAAGCACAGGAGTGACATGATCAGGCTGTTTCCACACTTGCTGCTGTGTTGATAAAGGATTAGAAGATGAGAGGCTAGCGGGCATGTCAATAGGACACTGAAGTTGTGCAAGAAGAGAGAACTTGACTGGCATGATGGCAATGGAGAACAGGGAGAACTGTATAGATTCAAGAAATATTTATGATGCAGAATTGACAGAACTTGCTGATTGACAAGGTTGAAAAAGAAAGGAGGGTTTCCATCAGGATGCCTGAATGTTTGGCTTGAGCTGTTAGGTTAAAAGGAAAACAAAGAAAATGATTTTTGGACTGTTTGTTCAGTTTTGGATAAGCTTTGGTGGGGAGCAATGGGATATCACTTGGACTTCCAGAAGTTGACTTGCTTGGCCCAAGAACCTGGCCTCTAACAATGGTGTCACCCTTTGTTCTGTCTCTTGGTAACTTCATAACTACGTGGGCCAACCATGAAATCTAGCCTGTCCTCTACTTTCTAGTCAAGGACCTGCAAATGATTCTGGAGATGAAAACCCCTTGGGCTGTCGTGAGCTGGGTCTCAGGGCCAGATCTAGGTTTTTGTGAAGCCTAAAGATTATACAATTTTGGGGGTATCTTACTTAATAACATCACAAATTTAGAATTCAACAGAAATATTGACTTACAATGAGAATATGAAACAAACCAAATGATACTGTAATGGTGCACACATGAAATTATGCAATTGACAAAGTTCATATAACATACAACATAAAGGGTGAACCTAATGAAAACAATAATAGGATAAACTGAACTGCAGTGGGGAGAGAGAGTATATAGGAATCCTATACTTTCTGATCAATTTTTAGTTAAAAAAAACTGTTGTAAAATGTATTAAAATAGGGCAATTCAGTCTTTTCTATAACATGGTTCATCAAAATTTGATTTTACTGTTGATAATTGGATGTATCAAATTTGAAAGTTCACAGACAGCAGTTTATATATAATCTAGTTATGCAGCAATTCTGATAAATTCTATTTAACTAAAATGAAAAAAAATATGGCACATTTCTAAATGAATACATTGACTCATCCCAAGAAATCTCTACTTTGAGTGGACATAGATAAGAATCACATCCTTCCCTTATAAAGTATAACAGATGCACTGTCTACTTTATTGCATTCTGAAGACAAGCAATTTATAAACAAATATTTGAAATAGAAATCCAGCTTTGACCCCTCCTTAGCTTCCCTTACTTTCATCTTCTGTATAGCTTATCTGTTGGCTGGTAACAGAGTCAAGGCCCCAAGGTTGGGTATAAACTATGGCACTGCCAATAGGCTACGATTCCGGGTTGAGCAACTAACCAAAAAAGAAGAATAAAAACCAAAACAGAATTGTAGCTTATAACTTTGCCAACTTAGTAATAGAGTGAGTGTGGAAGAGAGAAAACGCTGCCTTGGGGTGTCTACTTGACAACCCAGAGTTTCACCCTGTGAAAGGTTCTGGGTTCTGAGCCTTACTAGTAAGGAGGTGACTTGAAGACTCAGACAGGGCTGACTGACATTGATGTCTTGTCTCCTAGTCTGATTAGCAACAAACCCCTTGCACCCCAAACTTCTTTCATTTTCTTGCTGTATCTGTCTTTCCTTAACTTTTCTGTATATTTTGCATTCTAGCTATATCTATGTCATCTTTAGTTCAAGATTGTTTTATCCTTTGTCAGCTGTCTCATAGACTCTCAGGATTGGAAGCTTTGCAATTAGCTAAAATTCTCCAGAAGTCGTGAACAGCAATATTTTCCATACTTGTGTCTACTAGAAAGCCTGGTGATAAAGGTGTTAACTATATCCCAAAACAGTGCTTAACATAGGAGAACAATTTTAAATTGGAGAAGACTTCCTTGTTCAAGGACAAATCTGTCTCCCTGAGACTTTTAAATTTGTCGAATGACACCATCCAGAACAAGGAACAGAATAAGTTTGTTCCTTCTCTCACATGACAGCCCTTCAGGGATTTGAAGACAATGCTCTCAGGTCTGCACACTTTCAGGTTAAACATCCCAAGGCCTTTAAATGGCTTCTCATAGTTTCATCCCTTCACCATCTGACTGTCTGCTGTCTAGTCATGTGTCCTTTACTTAAAGGGTGCTGCTCAGAGATGAGCCCACTGCTTCAGTTGCATACAGAGGTAGAGTTGGACCATCTCTTGCTATAAATGAACACTGTGCTTTTATTAATGCCGTTGAGGTCAGATTTGCCCTTCTAGCCGTCACACAGCATTTCTCATTTCTACTGAACTTCCAGACAACGAAATTCCTTGTCGTCTTTGCACGTGCTGTTGCTAAGCCACATCTCTCTCTCTTATTCTGCTGTCCTTTGAAATTCTGTATTTAATCATTATGTTTATCCCTCCCAGCATTCCTGCTTGGTGAGAACTTTGAGCACCTTGACTCTACCATTTGCTGCTATTTCTTCATGTCACCTGTGATTTTGCTGTGTAAGCCAGTTATGTCTTCATTTGGCAAAGGTGTGGGACATAGGCTTGAGCTGCTTTGGCTACTCTCTTCAAGCAGTACAATTTTTATTTAGTCCTTTAGCATCCTGTGACCAAACCATCATCAGCCTGCATTTCTCCATCTTAATAATAGCGACAAGGCAATATTTATGGAACTTTTACCATATGCCTGGCCACTTTTGGGAATAAGCATTTTATCAGGCAGTTCTTGCCAAAACCTTTTAAAAAAAGTTTTATCATCATCCCCATTTTTCAGACGAGGAAACTTGTTCTTTGAGTGAAATGAGGAAGTATGGGATGGTTTTAAGCAGAGGAATGACATGATATGGCCTATATATTTTAAAAAATCTAATCTAATCTGCTGTTTATGTTGAGAGTAGGGCGTGGGAGACATGGACAAAGTGCTTGGGAGCTCAATGGACAAGGTCATATTTTTTTAAATATATTTTATTGATTTTTTACAGAGAAGAAGGGAGAGGGATAGAGAGTTAGAAACATCAATGAGAGAGAAACATCGATCAGCTGCCTCCTGCACACTCCCTCATGGGGATGTGCCCACAACCAAGGTACATGCCCTTGACCGGAATCGAACCCGGGACCCTTGGGTCCGCAGGCTGATGGTTTATCCACTGAGCCAAACTGGTCAGGGAGACAAGGTCATATTTTAAGGAATAGGGTTGGATGGATAGTCAGAGAAGACAAATTTTTCTCATAGCTCAATTTAAAGGGGATATATTATAGAGGGTCAGAGAAGGCTAAGGTTTCTCATAGTTCAACCTAGGGGATACATTATAATATACTCACAATTGGGAAGGCAACTTAAATCCTATATATAGGAGATTGTAATTAACTGATTTTATCAGTACCAGGTTAGCTTTATTTTTATTTATTTTTTCAATTACAGTTTACATTCAATATTATTTTGTGTTAGTTTCAGGTTTATAGCATAGTGGTTAGACAATGGTATACTTTAAAAAGTGTTCCCCCTTATATTTCCAGTACCCACATGATACCATACAGTTATTACAATATTATTGACTATATTCCCTATGCTGCACTTTACGTCTCCATGACTATTTATAACTACCAACCTATATTTCTCATCCTCTTCACCTTTTTCCACCCAGAACCCCAAAACCCTCTTATTTCTGACAACCATCAGTTTGTTCTATGTATCTGAGAGTCTGTTTCTGTTTTATTTGTTCATTTATATTGTTCTTTGGATCCCACATATAAATAAAATCATGTGGTCTTTGTCACCAGATTAGCTTTAGTTCACAGACTTCAGGTGCTCTAATCCTGGGAGTACTTTTTCCTTTTGTCACTAGATGGCACTTGTGAGTACTTCTCATTTCAAGAACATTTCCTCTAACACCATTTACACTAGATGGCGCTCAGGCCATTTCCCCCCATAGGTGTTTACAGGTAAGCCTAGCTACTTGTGCACAAAGACCTCTGAGAAATTCGTCAGTACCCAGTTGTCAATACTCAGTTCTGGTAAAACAATCACATCTATTATGACTACTTTTCTGTTCAATATTGAATCATACATGCCCATTGTATAGTGATTCTGAGTCATATTCAGAATTTAGCTTATATCCAAAACAATTTCCAGTTTATCTTATTAAGACTGAGGAGGGGCCTCCATCCTAAATCTACCCCTTTGCTATTGAGATTGGATATTGTCACCTAATCTGCAATGGTAGGATGTTTTTCCTGCTTTAGATCACCTGTGTGATCATATGTTAGTTAGTTGTTTTCATATGGTTAAAAATCTTGATGAAAAGTCTCTTAAAGCCAAAAACTGAACCACAATTCCCTTGTTAACATTCATCTTTTTGTTTTTCAGGGATGGTCATTCCTTAAAATGGTCCCTTCTTCCTCATGCTTAGTTCTGACTTTATTATCTTTCCCTAGTTGAGATATATAACTTAAAATGGTCCTTTAAATAAACATGTATTTCCTTTGCACAGTTTGTCTTTCAAAGTTAAACAGAAGAAAACATTGTATACCCAGACTGGAAGGGTAACTTTCTCATCCTTTCAGCAATCAAGTGCTATCCAGATTTCCTCTGGTTACTTTAGTGGAAAGAAGAGCAGATTAAAAAATTATAAGACCTGGATTTAGGCCGAATCTTACACCTTATTAATAGTGTGTCCTTGGACTTGAAACAATACTTACTTGAGCTTCATTTTTCTCATCTGTAAAATGGGAGACTAGTTAGTCATAAATTACTGGCAACTGCACTCAGCACTTTCCCATCTAGTCAGACTTTATGCTGATGAGAATCCCTCTTTCCCCCGCCCCCCTTATACCTGATTATACACTAGAATTAACTCCAGAAGCACTTCACCTAAGAAAAACCAACATCTATAACCACACATTAAGAGTGCAGAAATATATATATATATATTCCTTTCTTTGAAAGAGAGGAGAGCAATGCACTTATAATGGTTCACATTTGGAGAGTTCTCAAAGTATGTTCACGTCTCCCACCTCATTTAACTCTACCCCAAATCTCAGGTGGAATAAGGTATACAGCATTTATAAGTCCTATTTGACAGATGGAGAATGTGAGGTTAATAAAACTAGCTCAAGGTCAAAAATTACTGGTGGTGGAACAGGGATGTGAACCCAGGTATCTATAAACCCTGTGCCATTGGTAGTGACCCGCTTGATTTAGGGTGGCTATTAGAGTTAACTGGGTAAGGTGTCTCAAAATGCTTGCCCCCCCCCTTTTAAAAATTATCTTTATTGTTGAAAACATTACAGATGTCCCATTTTTTTCATGGGCTATGCATATCTATATTTAAAAAAAGCTAATATGTTAAGTGTCCAACCATCTGACCAGTTTCTATGACATGCACTGACCATCAGGGGGCAGACGCTCAATGCAGGAGCTGCCGAGCTGCAATGACTTGGCAGCAGTGGTTCTCTGGTGACTCACCCTGAAACCAGAGAGGAAGGAGCCCAATTCCTCTCTGGGCAATGCAATTCCACCTTTGGTTGTGGGTTATGTTGTTGGGGTTCTGTTAGCTAGAATCTGCTTTACTGCACACTTGTGTTTGCGTTTCATACCCCGTAGGACAGCAACTTTACAGTTTGTAGAGTGCCCTCTCACTCTCTGGGACCCATCAGAGGATACTGGAGAGCCGATTTCAGCCCAATCCCCACAAGCCAGACAGACCAAGGGACCCACCTGCTGGAGGGACCCTGCACAGTCTGCAGATGCCTGGGAGGGACCATGAGAGGTTGACTCCAGGGCATGTCTGATTCATCTTGCCCAGTCCTGCCCCACACTCCACCTCCAAAATAATTTTCTTTCAATGTGCACAATATGCATATAAGTTCCCCAGTTAACCTCTTCCCATCCACCAACCACCCACCTCCACCTTTCCTCTGAGATTCCTCAGTCTGTTCCATGCTTCTATGTTTCTGGATCTATTTTGTTCATCAGTTTATTTTGTTCAAGAGATTCCACATATGAGTGAGAGCATGTGATACTTATCTTTCTCTAACTGACTTATTTCACTTAGCATAATACTCTGTAGGTCTATTCATACTTTTGTAAGTGGTAAGAGTTCTTTCTTTTTTATAGCAGTGTGGTATTACTCTACATAAATATACCAGAACTTTTCTATTCCCTCATCTGCTGATGGACACTTGGGCTGTTTTCAAATCTTAGCTATTATAAATTGCACTGCTATGAACATAGGGGTGCATATATCCCTTCTGACTGGTGTTTCTGGTTTCTTATGATATATTCCTAGAAGTGGGATCACTGGGTCAAAAGGAAGTTTTGTTTTAAATGTTTTGAGGAAACACCATACTGTTTTCCACAGTGGCTGCACCAGTCTGCATTCCCACCAGCAGTGCAAAAAGGTCCCTTTTCTCCATAACCTTTCTAGCACTTATATTTATTAATAATAGCCATTATATCAAGTGTGAGATTATACCTCATCATTGTTTTGAATTAGTGACTTTGAGCATGTTTTCATATGTCCCTTGGCCATCTTTATGCCACTTTGGAGAAATGCCTATTTCGGTCCTTTGCCTATTTTTTAATTGGATTGTTTGTCTTCCTTTTGTTAAGTTGTATGAGTTCTTTATATATTTTGGATATTAACCTTTTATCAGATGTCACATTGGCAAATATGTTCTCCCATGCAGTGGGTTCCTTTTTCATTTTGTTGATGGTTTCTTTTGCTGTGCAGAACCTTTTTATTTTGATGTAGTCCTGTTTGTTTATTTTCTCCTCAGTTTTCTTTTCCCTAGAAAATGTATCTGTAAACATATTGCTATTGGAGTTGCCTGTGATTTTGCTGCCTATGCATTCTTCTAGAATGTTTATGCTTTTTCCACTTGGAATTTATTCTTGTGTATGGTGTAAGTTGGTGTTCTAGATTAATTTTTGTGCACGTTATCTGTCCAATGTTCCCAACACCATTTATTGAAGAGACTATATTTACTCAATTGTCAAATATTGAGTATAATGGCTTCATTTGCCCCCATCCTATCTAATATAACAGTAATATGCAAATTAGGCATCACTCCATCACAAAGATGGCTGCTCCCATGGCCACAAGATGGCAGTAGCCATAGTCACATCCTATCTAATAAAAGAGTAATATGCAAATTAGGCATCATTCCATCACAAAAGATGGCCACCCCCATGGCCACAAAATGGTGGCATCCATAGCCACAAGATGGCAGCCCCCATTCCAGCTCAGCCCTGCCACTGAGGTGGTCAGGCCTGTTAGCCAGGCAGGTGACAGGGGAGGCAGAGGGCTTGAGGGGCAGAACAGGCCATCAAGGGGGCTGGGGGTCACCTTCCTAGGCCAGAGGCCTTCGCCAGAGGCCTCAGGCATGGGAAAGGGTGAACCCGGTGATCGGAGGGGCCAGGGGCAGAGCCGGTGATCAGAGGGGTATGAGGGTTCCCTACTCAGGCATAAGGCCTGGGCCAGAGGCCTTAGGCCTAGGCAGGGGCAAGGCCAGAGATCGCAGGGGCCTGGGCTCCACAGAGCCAGCAATCAGGGGCAGGGGCAGAGCCTGTTATTGCAGGGGTCTGGCACCAGTGGAGCCAGGAAAACAGGAGCCTGGGGGTCCCTTGCCCAGGCCTATAGCCTTGGCCAGAGGCTGTAGTGGGGCAAGGGTAGAGCTGGTGATCACAGGGGTCTGGGGGTCTCCTGCCCAGGCCTGTAGCCTTGGCCAGAGGCTGCCAGTTGGGTAAGGGCAGAGCCAGCAATAGCAGGGGACAGGATCAGAGCCAGTGATCCCAGAGGCCTAGGTTCTGTGAAGCTGGCAGTCAGAGGGCCTTGGGGTCCCCTGCTCAGGCCTGAAGCCTTGGCCAGAGACTGCAGGCCTGGGCAGGGTTGGAGCCAGTGATTTCAGGGGTCTGGGGGTCCCCTTCTCAGGCCTGTATCCTAGGCCAGAAGTTATAGACCTGGGCAGGGGTGGAGCTGGGATTGAAGGGGCAGGGGTGGAACTGGTGATCAGAGTGAACTACAGAGGAAACACCTTTTCTTACCGCTCTTTGGCTAAGCTGCCTGTATGCCACTGGTAATATTCTTAGTAACTTGGGTAATAAGAATCCAAAAAGGTGATCTAGGGTTTTCCACCACACTCCTGGAGAAAAAAAAATGAAGGTCCACTGATGGAGGGCTAAGAAATGTCATATCCTACCCTAGCTGGTTTGGCTCAGTGCATAATGCTTCAGCCTGCTGACTGCAGGGTGTGGGTTCAATCTGACCAAGGGCATGTACCTAGGTTGCAGGCTCCTCCCTGACCAGGGCCCAGGTCAGGGCATATGTAGGAGGCAACCAATCAAAGTGTTCCTCTCACTTTGATGTTTCTGTCTGTCTTTCTCTTCTCTTCCACATTCTCTAAAAATCAATGGAAACATATCCTCAGGTGAGGATAAAAAGAAGAAAGAAATATCATATCCTATGAAAGACACATCTTTAAAATGCCTAAAGAAATTTGTCATTTTTTCATGGTGAAGGGACTGGGGTCCATGTTGATGAAAGCACCTTGGTGGCTGTTGTGACTGGCAGTGGCTGCAGCAGCAGGGTGATGGGGCTGGTGCCTTCCCCTGATTAGCCTGGTCGACTCCCACAAAGGGAGGCCAGACTGCAGCTTAGGCCCACTCCCCAAGGGGATCAGGGAGTGGACCTAAGCTGTCAGTAGGACATCCCCTGAGGGCGAGAGGGGGCAGGCTGGGCTGAGGAACCCCTCCACCCCCGCCTCAGTGCACATGCACTGGGCCCCTAGTTTTTTATAAACCAAAAATTGAAGAAAGAATGAAGTCAATCTAACTTCAGCCCGTGTTTACAACAAAACCTCCTCTGTGTAGTTATAAGCTGATCTCCTTTTTACAAAAGGAATCTTGTTTTTCTTTAAAGAGCCAAATATATTTCCAAATGTTGTGACCTTTATTAAAATTAATAGTTGCAAAGAAGCAAAAAAAAATTTATGCTTAAAAAACAAAGCTCCCCCTTCAAGCTGAGCAAATGAGAATCTTTTGATTCAATCTAAAATTTATATTCTAGGTATGGTTATGTAGTCTTAAAGAAATAAAAATTGAAAATATTCAATGCTTTTATTTTTTATTTTTATTGAAAGATTTTTGTATAAATTTTTAGAGAGAGTGGAATGGAGAAGGAGAGAAACATCCATATGAGAGAGAATATCATTCTGCTTTCTCTTGCATGCCCCCTACTGGGGATCAAGCCCCCAACTCTGGAATGTGTCCTGACTAGGAATTGGACCAGCCACCTTTCATTGCACAGGATATTTCCCAACCAACTGAGCCATACCAGCCAGGAATCAATGCTTTTAAATACCAAAGTTTTCTCATTTTACTGGTTTATTATTAACTAGTGACCCAGTGCACAGATTTTTGCACATTGAAAGGAAATTAATTAGAAGGTGGCAGGCTAATGGGGACTGGGAGAGATAAGCCAGACACACCCTGGAGGCAACCGTCTATGGTCCCTCCCCAGCATCTATGGAGTGAGTGTGGTCTCTCTAGCAGGTGGGGTCCCTTGGCCTGGCCTGTGGGGATTGGGCTGAAACTGGCTCTTTGACATCCCTCGAGGGGTACTGGAGTGCAAGATGACACTCTGCAAAGTTGCTGTTGTACATGACAGAGATAAATGGAGTTTTAGTGTTTGTTTGTTTGTTTTTTAATTTTCTTCCAGTGTTTCTCACCTGTCAGGCATTGTCAGCATGGGGAAACTATTTTCATGATATGTCAGCATAGATGCCTATGCTGCTGGCAAGACATGAAAGTGATTAGCTGTGTGTGAGTCACATCTGTTTGCACACTGGAGATCTATGGAATAACACAGAGATTCCCACGTTCCACATTCTAATGCAAATATGTACCAGGAAATAGAACAGTAAGTATGGCAAAATATACCCCTGGGTAAATTCCCCTCTGATTTGGCAGGCTCTGAATCCAGCATCTGATAAAGGACCATCTTTCACTACCAGTACACATTATTCTGTTTGGATATGGCTTCTGGGGAGTAATCACTATTGTTAGAGGCAGTTAATGCAGGTGGTGCTTAGAATCCAGTTACCTGTACTGAAACACAAACTCGTCCTATATAATAAAGATGGAATATGCAAATTGACCATCACTTCGGTCAATTTGCACCCACAGCTGAGGCTAACTTCCCATAACAAGCCTTAAGGAGCAATCAGCAGGGACCTGAGGCTGCGCGCCCATCCACCTCCTGCATGGGGCTTGACAGGGGACCTCAGATCATGCCTTCCACCCGCAGGGCTTGACAGGAGACCTCAGGCTGCTCCCCTTGCCCTGGCACCAGGCCAGAAGAACTCAGGCTGCACCCTCTTCCCTGGTGCCAGGCCTGGGGACCTCATACCATGCCCCTGCCCTGGCCCCAGACCAGGGGACCTGAGGCTGTGTCACCCACCCAGTGGGACTTGACGTGGGCCCTCAAGGTGTGCCCTCCACTCTGGTCTGGGCCAGGGAACCTCAGGCCATGCCCCCCACCCCACCACCAGGCCAGGGGACCTCAGGCTGTGCCCCCCTGCCCTGACACCCAGGGGACCTGAGGCTGCACCCCCACACCCGCAGGGCTTGACAGGGTGGGACTGGCCAGGTCTGGATCTAGCCCAATGAAGGTGGGCCATCCAGGTTTGGGTCTTGAGTGATTTTGAGGTGCATGTGGGTGGTTGAAGACTTGACTCTGGGTTCCATGGTGCACCCCAGACTCTGACAGGAGGAAGATTTTCATACAAGTTTTACTAATTTTCTTTAATCTCTGACACTTCTATTATGGAGAAAGG
>PVJC01005056.1:0-43004 GCA_004026665.1 Murina feae | reverse complement strand
CTATAATTGAGACTTTGTTACCTTGAGCAGAGGCCTAGGCAGGTTATGAAGCCTCCTGTTTGCTTCAGCTCTGTGGCTTCTATAATTGAAACACTGTTGCTGTGAGTAGAGGCCCAGCTGGCCTAGGCAGGCAGTTGTAATGGAAGCCTCCTGTTTGCTCTAGCTCCATGGCTGCTGGCCTCCATCTTGGCTGGGTTAATTTGCATACAGCCACTCTGATTGGCTGGTGGGCATGGCTTAGGTCTATCAGAGTGATAGTTAATTTGCATATTACTCTTTTATTAGAGTAGATTTCCTCTAATTAATCCCCTTTTAATGTGCATGAATTTCATGCATTGGGCCACTAATGTGTGTGTGTGTGTGTGTGTGTGTGTATAATAAAATGTGTGCACTTGTGGGGTCCTACCCCCCCCAGCCTCCCAATATTCATGTATTTATGTATATGTGGGTATATATGCATATATATATTTTTAAATTTTACCTGAGGACATTTTTCATTGATTTTTAGGGAAGGTAGGCAAGCTTGGGAGGCAGGCAGCACCCAGCCCTGGCCACAGCTCAAAAAAGAGAACAACATGCAGGGGAGGGCAAGAGTCTGAGAGATCAACATAGAGGGCAGCCCCCCAGCAGGTAGACACACACAGGAGGACTGCTCCAAGCCTCAGATGCGGCTGGGGGCAGGTCTCCAGTGGCCACACACACACACACACACACACACACCACACAAAAGGCGCCTGGCAGACTGGGGCCATCATAGGACATCCACTGAGGGGTTCCAGACTGTGAGAGGGGGCAGGCTGGGCTGAGGGACCCCCCCACCCCCCGTGCACGAATTTCATGCACCAGGCCCTTAGTAGAATCATAAATCTGGATTACTTTCTTCCTGTTTACTTGACAGATCCTGAGAAAAGCTCCTAACATTAGCTGTGGGGACATGAGGATTTGATCATCCCCTATGACCCATCTACCTTTCCCCTCTTACTCTCTCTGCTCTAGCTGCACTGAAAATATTTAATTCCTCAAATAGTCATGCTCTCTCTTGCTTTAGAGCCTTTATACATGCTGATCCTTTGCCTGAAATGTAGCCCAATCATTCCTTCTGTGCTGCTATTTTTACTCAGCTAATTCCCATTTATTACTTAGATCTCAGTTCAAGGTTATTTTCTCTGAGAAACTTTCCCTGAACCCACATTAGGTGTGAATCCTTGTTATATTTTTGCATGGCACCCTATATTCTCCATGAAATAAAACTCATGATCACTGTAATATTTCAATGTCTATCTCCTTGGCTAGACTATGAATTCATTGTTGTCAGGAACCTACCATATTGATGACTATGTTATTTTCAGTACCTAACTCTTAAAAGAGTGGGCTCTTAAATGTTTATTGGATTAAGGAATGGATTACAGACAGCATTGCTGGTAGAAAATTAAGGCTGCTTTGTTTGGATTGAAAAGCCTCCTTTAAGATAAGCCACCTCTGGAACCTGCAGAATCCATTTAAAATGTGCTACCAAGTCTTTTTTTTCCATTTTGAGTTTTATTTTTGTCTAAAGTGTAAGTTGGTGGTCAAGTTTCATTTTTTTTGCAAGTATCTGTCCAGTTTTCCCAACACCATTTATTGAAGAGACTGTCTTGACTCCATTGTATGCTCTTGCCTCATTAGTTAAATATTAATTATGCATAATGGTTTGGGTTGATTTCTGGGTTCTCTGTTTTGTTCCATTGGTCTATATGTCTGTTCCTGTGCCAGTATCAAGCAGTTTTGAGAACCGTGGCTTTGTAAAATAACTTGATGTCTGGTATTGAGATCCCTCCAACTTTGGTCTTTTTTCTCAGGATTGCCACGGCTATTCGGGGTCTTTTTTTAATTCCAAAAGTTCTTTGGAGGTCTGTGAAATATGTCATTGGTATTTTAATGGGGAGTGCATTGAATCTATATATTGTTTTGGGTAGTATGGACATTTTAATGATGTTGATTCTACCAATCTATGAACACGGTACATTCTTCCACTTGTTTATATTGTGCTTTATCTCTTTTTTCAATGTCCTATAGTTTTCCAAGTACAGGTTTTTCAGCTCCTTAGTTAACTTTATTCCTAGGTATCTTAAATTTTTTGTTGCAATGGTAAATGGGATTTTTTTTTAGTTTCTCCTTCTGTGAGTTCATTTTGGTGTATAAAAATGCCATAGATTTCTGGGTGTTAATTTTGTATCCTGCTACACTGCCGAATTAATTTATTAAATCAAGTAGTTTTTTGATGGAGTCTTTAGGGATTTTTATATATAACATTATGTCATCAGCAAACAATGATAGTTTTATTTCTTCTTTCCAATTTGGATGCCTTTTCTTCTTTTTGTCTGATCGCTATGGCTAGCACTTCCAGTACTATGTCAAACAAGAGTGGTGAAAGTGAGCATTCCTGTCTTGTTCCTGTTCTTAGGGGAAATGGATAAGACTTAAATATAAGATGGTAAACAAAAAAATTCTTAGAAGAATCCATAGACAGCAAAATATCAGATATAATTTGCATCAATATGATTACTGACACATTTCCTAGGACAAAATAAGGATAAAATAAACAGATGGGACTACATTAAAAAAAGAACTTCTGCACAGCAAAAGAAAAATCAACAAAATAACTAGAAAGCCCACTGCATAGGAGAACATATTTGCCAATGTGACATCTGATAAGGGCTTGATCTCCAAAATTTACAGGGAACTCATACAACTTAACAAAAGGAAGATAAACAATCCAATCAAAAAATGGGCCAAGGACCTAAATAGACACTTCTCTAAGGCAGACATACAAAAGGCCGACAGGTATATGAAAACATGCTCAAAGTCACTAATCATCTGAGAGATGCAAATCAAAACAACAAGGAGGTACCATCTCACACAAGTCAGAATGGCTATCATCAACAAATCAACAAATGGCAAGTGCTGGTGAAGATGTGGAGAAAAAAGAACCCAGTACACTGCTGGTGTAGCCACTGTGGAGAACAGTAATGGAGTTTCCTCAAAAAGTTAAAAATGGAACTGCCATTTGATCCAGTAATCCCACTCCTAGGAATATAGCCCAAGAAACCAGAAATACCAATTAGAGAGGTTATATGCACCCCTATGTTCATAGCAGTACAATTTACAATGTCTAAGATTTGGAAACAGCTTAAGTGCCCATCAGCAGATGAGTGGATTAAAAAATGGTGGTACATTTATACAATGGAATACTACTGTAAAAAAGAAGGAACTCTTAGCATTTACAACAGCATGGATGAACCTGGAGAGCATTATGCTAAGTGAAAGAAGCCAGTCAGAAAAAGACAAGTATCACATGATCTCACTCATTTGTGGAATATAATGAATAACATAAACTGATGATCAAAAATAGATACAGAGCACTAGACAGTTTTGCTCAATGGATAGAGTATCAGCCTGATCACTGAAGGGTCCCAGGTTTGATTCTGGTCAAGGGCACATGCCCTGATTGTGGGCTCGATCCCCAGAGGGGCGGGAGGTGCAAGAGGCAGCCAATCAATGATTTTCTCTCATCATTGATGTTCCTATCTCTTTCTCCTGTCTTCTCTGAAATCAATAAAAATATATTTAAAAATAGATCCAGAGACATAGAAGCATCAAACAAACCACCAAACCTCAGAGGGAAGGCAGGGTAAGGAGGAAAAGATGATATATGAAATACTTCTGGTAATAAATAATTAAAAAATAAAATGTGTCACTAAGTTAGTCTTGATGAGCTAGAATAATGCAACTAATTTTTAAAGAAAGAGATCAAAATGTACATATGGAAATGTCTGAAAATTCCTTCACATTATCTCTATGAGACTTTTAGAATCTATAGCATTTTTTTGTCTTTTGAGGGATGATTTTTTTATTTTGGAAACTGTCAAAAATATTTTTAGAAGCATTAAATTAATTCATTGGTTTATTCAACAAGTTCCTCCCCCCCCCACCCCCCCCACCCCCGCTCAGAAATAAGGTGTGACTAGTAAACAATGAGACCTTTTTTCTTGTGTGATTCAGAAACTGACTCAGAAAGCAATTCAAAGTTACTTTTATTATAATAAAAGGGTAATATTCTAATTAGACTAGATGTCTTCTGCATGTCATTCCAGACAGACATCCTTCCTGACAAAGCTGGGGCCATAAGGAAGCCCGCCTGAGTTCTGCGTGCTGGAGGGAAGCTGGTGCCAGCAGCCAGGAGAAGGAAGGCCTACTCTTGCTTGAATTTTTGTGTATCAGGCATCTAGTTTTTTAATGAAAGGCATGGAAATTTTATTTAGCTCAATTTTGAAGTCACTGTACAACTTAGACTTGTTGACTTTTAAGTAAGCCAAGCATCTACTTAAATATACACAGCACTCAAGTATATCATGCTTGTATTATTTTTTCATGAAAGATGTGTCAGGTTCTAGGACTACACCTGACCTCAGTAAGGTGGGATCTAAGAAGCAAACCAGATCTCAACAATAAGACTTGTCATTGTGCTCAACACATGTGAAATAACCTGTGGTAATCCAGATAATGATACCCAGTCTATGGCTTATAATTTCATTCTATTACCAGTGTCTTTAGCTAAACAGAATTTTTTGTTGAAGTTCAAATTAACATTTTTTTCTTTTATAGATTGTGCTTTTGACATTGTATCTTTACTGCTCTCTAGCCCTGACCTCTGTCCCTGGTTTTCTGTTTCTGTCCTCTTCATAACCCATGTCTTACGTGCTGAGCTTTCTTACAGACTTCTGCAGGTAGGTAAGCCACGGTGTATATTTCACCTCTTCAAGACCGCATTTGTGTGTTTCATTAATTCAATTCTGTTTATTTCACATGTGTTGAGCACAATGACAAGTCTTTTGCTAAACACTGAGATTAAGGATATTGAACCTATATTAGGAAATTATAGGGAAGCTATAGTCTAGCAGAAAAGTTTGTTAGATACTTAAACACTTACGATAAACTAGTGTGAGTAGTATAACAGTCCTAGTACATGCAAGATTTAAAGGAGGGAGGCTATAGGAGGGATTTACTTCCCTTAAGGATTTATATGACAATATATGCATTTATATGCATTTAATGGTGTCTATATTTATGTATAAAGAGCCAGGGTCCATAAAATCCAAAGCAACCAAAGGGATGACTGAATGCCAGGCTGTGTGTGCAGCAGGCTTGGATGGGTGGGGACTGATGAGCAGGCTGAACAGTTGACCTCTTGGAGGGAGAGAGAGGTGCGGCTGCTGGCAAGGCCCAGAAAGAGAAGCAGGGTATGCTCTGCAGCCTCTGTGGCAGCTGCTGATCAGCCCTTGCCTCTCTCTCTCTCTCTGGGCCTTGCCAGCAGCCAAACCTCTCTCTCTCTCTCTCTCTCTCTCTCTCTCTCTCTCTCTGGTCAGCAGTTCAGCCTACTCCCAGCAGCCTAGGGTAGCTGTTGATCAGCCCTGACTCTCTGATCAGGCCCAGAGATAGACCTAGAGATGCTGACTGGCATAGAAATCAATCAGAACCAAATCTGGGTGAACTGCAAGGAGCCAATGGCTGCCTAGGAGGTGGAGCTTTTGATGCTGACTGGCATAGAAACTGACCAATCAGAACCTAATCTGGGTGAACTGCAAAGGCAGAACCTAAGGCAGGGGCTGAGGAGGAGTTTTAAGGGTAACAGCTCTTTGGTGTAAGGTGTAAGAAAGCTGTTCAATTTTTTAATGATGGTTTTGTCAGTATAGTGCAAATGGCTGGCTATCAGTCCAGATACAGGGATTATGTATTTTTTGTCTGCCAAGAGCACCTCCTCCTGCTAAAAAAAGGCTTTCCCCCATTTAAGCAATTCTATCCTATATAATCTATCCTATCTAATAAAAGAGTAATATTCAAATTGACCATCACTAGATGGCTGCCCCATGTGATCAAAGATGGCTTCCCCCATGTGGTCAAAGATAGCCACCACAAGATGGCCAGCAAGTGAGGGCAGTTGGGAGGGACCCAGGCCTGCAGGGGAGGGCAGTTGGGGGTACCCAGGCCTGCAGGGGAGGGCACTTGGGGGGACCCAGGTGTGCAGCAGAGGGCAGTTGGGAGGGACTCAGGCCTACAGGGGAGGACAGTTGGGAGGACTATCCTGGCAGGGGGAGGGCAGTTAGGGGCAATCAGGCTGGCACAGGAGCAGTTAGGCATTGATAAGGCTGGCAGGGGAGTGGTTAGGGGCAATCGTCAGGCAAGAGGTCGGGAGCCAGCAGTCCTGGATTGTGAAAGGGATGTCCAACTGCCCATTTAGGCCCGATCCCACCACTGGGATAGGTCTAAACGGGCTGTCAGACATCCCTCAAGGGGTCCCAGATTGGAAAGGGTGCAGGTTGGGCTGAGGGACAGCACCCCTACCCCCACTCCCACTCCATGCATGAATTTTGTGCACTGGGCCTCTAGTATATACTAATAAAAGGGTAATATGCTAATTAGACCAAGTCAACTGGCCATCTTTTGGATGTTTGACTTCCTTCTGGACAAAGCCATGGTGGTGGGGGCTGAGGCAGAGGCAATTAGAGATGATCAGGCTGGCATGAGAGTGAAGTTGGGGGCAAGATCAGGCCGGAATGGGGTTAGGGACAATCAGGCATGCAGGGGAGGGCAGTTGGGGGCAACCAGGTTGGCAAGGGAGGGCAGTTGAATGTGAGATCAGTCCTTCAGGGGAGGCAGTTGGTGGCAAGGTCAGAGGGCAGGGGAGGGCAGTTGTGGGTAACCAGACCAGCAGGGAAGGGCAGTTAGGGTTGATCAGGCAGGCAGGCAGAGATAGTTAGAGGCGATTAGGCAGGCAGGTAGGTGAGTGGTTGGGAGCCAGTGGTCCCAGATTGCAAGATGGATGTCTGACTGCCTAAATTGTCAGTCGAACATCCCCGAAGGAGTCCCAGACTGCAGGCTGGGCTGAGGGAAACCCCCCCCATGCACAAATTTCATGAACTGGGCCACTATTATGCTATAGTAGACTGACAGGCATGAGTGTGAGGCAAGTTGCCACATCATCTTGAAATATAAGATGACAGAGTTGTTTGAAAAATCAATCATACTTTTCCTTTCATTTTTCTTTTGATGTGGAGCAGGATTTACAAACTCAGCTTTCTACCATTATCAGGAAGATAAATGAGTGAAGAAAACCAGGTATATTTTTTTCCATAAGAAGTTAAAAAAAAACTACCAGAAAGCTAACTCAAAAATGTTTTTAAATGTTACTGAATTATAGTATAAACATGTAACATAACATGTATGATACTCTAGATTTTATTTTAAAATTAAATTGTAAAAAGAGACAAAATAAGCAAGAATTAACCTAGCTCTTATTTTCTTTTATTTTCTAGCTTTAGCTACAGATTATTTTCTCTACTATAAGAAAAACAGGGAAACAGAGATGATAAAGGGTGGTCAACATACCCTTGGACTCAGAGTGAGGAGTATGACCACTGGTCTGTTTGCTGTGTCCATGGTTTTGCCACAATCCTATATAATAAAAGTGTAATATGCAAATTGACCATCCCTTTGGGATGCCTAAGCCACACTCACCAGCCAATCAGAGTGACTGTATGCAAATTAGCCCAGCCAACATGAAGGCTGGTACTCAGAGAGCTGAGTAAACAGGCAGCATCCGTTGCAGCAGGAGTGAAACTGTTTGCAGGCCGCCTGGGCTTCTCTCCACTCCAGGGAACATCATATTTGCAATGAATGTCTCACTCAATCCTGGGAGCTGAAGCAAACAGCAGGCGGGCCTGACTTCTAATTAAACATTGTTTCATTATAGAAGCCAGAGCTGAAGCAGAGGAGGTTTTGTTACTAGGCCCCAGCTTAAAGGAACAGTGTATCAATTATAGAAGATAAACAAACCCCAGAAACCTGCTTCCAGCCAGCCTTGCTGGGACATTGGGTCAATCTGAGCTGTGGGCAGCCTGAAAGCCTGAAAGCACCCCTCAGCCCCTCACCCATGCTGGCCCCACCCCAATGGGGTGAAGGACGCCACTGGGGGGCTTGGCCAGCCTGCAAACAGCCATCAGCCCCTCACCCAGGCTGGCCAGGTACCCCAGTAGAGACCCAAAACCTGAAGGGACTGTGGGCAGCCTGAAAGCCTGCAGATAGCCATCAGCCCCTCACCCAGGCTGGCCACACCCCAATGGGATGAGGGATCCCACTGGGGAGCTTGGCCAGCCTGCAAACAGCCATCAGCCCCTCACCCAGGCTGACCAGGCACACCAGCAGGTGGACATCCCCAGAGGGGTCCCAGACTGCGAGAGGGCACAGGTCAGACTGATGGACCACCTGAGTGCACAAATTTTTGTGCACCAGGCCCCTAGTGATATATAATTGGAATCATATAACATGTAGTCTTTTAAAATTGGTTTCTTTCACTTAGTAATATGCCTTTAAGATTTTTTATGTCTTTTTGTGTTTTGATACTTCATTTCTTTTTAGTACTGAATGATGTTTCATGTGAAGTGCCTCATGTCCCATGTGGTTCAGGGTTTGGAATCTGGAGAAAAGGCCACACACAAATGAAAGAGACAAAGCAAGAGATAATAATTTGGAAATTGGGGGACCATGCAGGAGCCCATCCCAAGAGGCAGGACTCCATCTGGGCTCAGGACTTGACATCCTTTTATTCAGTTTGGGATACACCTAAAGCCCTTAGGCAGGCAATTTACAGTAATAGACAGACTATCTTATCAGTAAGGATTTACATGACTATCTGGTGGGGAAGTTGCTTCAGCTACCATTGTCTGGACTAAATAGTGGGTGCATAGCCCTGACCTTTGCCAGGGATCAAGGGTCACCAGGATTCTGGGCTCCTTGGGCACACCTCTCTGCTAGAGAAGACAACAGGCGGCTTCCCACAGTTCCATTATCTGGATTACCACAGTTTATTTATCCATTCATCTCCTGAAGGACATCTCAGTTGTTTCCACATTTTGGCCATTATGAATAACGGTGCTGCAAGCATCCATATGCAAGTTTTTGTGTGGATGTTTCCAACTTATTTGGGTAAGTATACAACAAGCATAATTACTGGATTGTATGGTAGAAGTATGGATACTAAACTGCCTTCCAAAGTGGCTACACCATTTTGTATTCCCACCGGCAATGAAGGAGCCTATTCATTGCTCCACATCCTTGCCAGCATTTACTAGTAGTGTTGGCATTGTTTTGGATTTTAGACATCCTAATAGGTGTGTGGTGGCTTCTTATTTTTTAACTTGAAATTCCCTAATGACATATGATGTTGAACATATTTTCCTTATGCTTATTCTCCATTGTTCTTTGGTGAGGTGTTGCCCATTTTTTAGTTGAATTGTTTATTTTATTCTTGAGTTTTAAGAGTTTTTTAGGATTGTATAAATATAATCCTCTATCAGTTATGCGTTTTGCTAAGATTTTTCTCCCTGTCTATGGCTTATAATTTCATTCTATTATCAGTGTCTTTAGCCAAACAGAATTTTTAAATGAAGTTCAAATTAAAATTTTTTTATTTTATCGATTGGGTTTTTGACAATGTATCTAAAAAGTTATCACCAAACCTAAGATCACCTAGATTTTCTCCTATGTGATGTTCTAGTTTTATAGCTTTGCTTTTCACACTTAGATCTATAACTCCTCCTTGAGTTAATTTTTGTGAAGGGTATAAGGTCTGTGCTTAGATTTTTTATTTTGCATGTGGATGTCCAGTTGTTTCAGTACTACTTGTTGAAAAGATTCTCTTCTCAATTGAATTGCTTTTGCCTTTTTGTTAAATATCAGTTGATTATGTTTGGATGGGTCCATTTATGGGTTATTTATTTTGTTCCATTGATCTCCTTGTCTATTCTTTTATCATTAACACCCTGTCTTGTTTATTCTAGCTTTATAGTAACTATTTTTAAAAATATATTTTATTGATTTTTCACAGAGAGGAAGGGAGAGAGATAGAGAGCCAGAAACATTGATGAGAGATAAACATTGATCAGCTGCCTCCTGCACATGTCCTAATGGGGATGTGCCCACAACCAAGGTACATGCCCTTGACCATAATCAAACCTGGGACCCTTCAGTGCACAGGCCGACACTCTATCCACCGAGCCAAACCAGTTAGTGCTGTAGTAACTCTTGAAGTCAGGTAGTGTCAGTCATCTAACTTTGTTCTTCTTCAGTATTGTGTCGGCTATTCCAGTTCTTTTGCCTTTCCAAATATGCTTTAGAATCCATATTCACTATCCACAAAATAATGTGTTGGTATTTTGATTGGAGTTGCATAATCTATAGATCAATTTGGGAAAACTGACATCTTAGAAATATTGTCTTCCTATCGACACACATGGATTATCTCTACATTTATTTAGATCTTTTTTATTTTGTTCATCAGAGTTTTTTCATTATAGACTTGTATATATTTTGTTAGCTATATAACTAATTATTTAATTTTTGGTATCAATATTGGTTTAACATTTGCAAAAATGTATCACACTAATGTTAAGATGTTAGTGATAGAGATAACTCAGCAAGAAAAGAATAAGTTTAGAGGGAAAATGATGGAATGATGAGTGCAGGTACAGCATACATTTTATAGGATTTTTTAAAGATTTAAAACCCAAATAACTTATAATTTGCTAAGTGGTAAATAAATGATTTTATGAACTTGTATGATTGCCTTGTAAGATCACCATTGCTATCCCTATTTATAGAGGGAAACTTCATGGTATTTGACCTACACTGTATAATTAGTAGGAGTATACTTGCTATCTCTTTTGTGAAGAAGCATGTGAAAATACTGTCACTTATAATGGATAATAAAAAAAACTCAAAGAAGGAATCAACACTATGAAAATATACTAACATTAAGGTGGCTGGGCAGGATGGCACTATGCTGAACTTTAGTATTTAAAAATATTAAACATTGTTTTAAGCTAATGATCACTTACTGTGAATAGGAGGATTTGCTACTTGTCAGATCAGATTCCTGTTTGATGGCAGCAAACACATGAAACAGATTAATTTGGCTCTGTAGAAAGAGAAGATAGCAATAAAATATATATATATATATATATATATATATATATATATATATATATATATATCCCCCCCTAGAGCGGGTAGGCAGTGTCTACTGAAAAAAGAAACTGGCTATACTTTACATGAGAACTCTGTTTCTGTGTTCCATACTCTATTCCTAAAGACAAGGTTACAGTCTTGTTTAAAAACTATGATTTGTTTTCACTATATATTTTTATTGAATCCAGAGAGGAAGGGGAGAGAGAGAGAGAGAGAGAGAGAGAGAGAGAGAGATCAATGACGAGAGAGAATAATTGATTGGCTGCTTCTTGCACGATCATCATGTTGCAGAAAGACCAAAAAAAATAAGCAACGCTTTGAAGAAGTGGAGAAATCACAGTTTTAATTACACTTGGACTCTGGGAATCTTCCAAATCAGAGTGGGGTAACACGTGGGAACCTTGCCTTATAACTACCCTTTGAGTTCATTGTAATGCAAATATGCTCCCCCCCATCTTGAGGCCCTGGTGGAAGTGCAACTCTCACCTTCCCTTCCCCGAGGTGTTCCAAGGTTATGGTGTCAGCTAACAATCCACCCTTCCCCCAGGGCAGTGCTCCTGGCTTGTTTTGCAAATCCAGTTTTGATGAAGGAGGCAATGCCTCAGCTGAAGGTCATTCCCCCAGAACATCATGCTACCTTTGAATTAGCCTTTTTTAACCTTCTCAATCAAGCCCACAACCTGGGCATGTGCCCTTGACTGGAATTGAAACCAGGGCCCTTCCACCCACAGACTGACACTCTATCCACTGAGCAAAACCAGCTAGGGCTGTTTTCACTACATTCTGACTGTTGAATTATTGTTTTCCTCCATTCTTCTTTTTCTTTACTATTTCTTTTATCATCAAAGATATGCATCTGACATGTTCACAAATACCATGCACATATGATATATAATTTTTGTGTATATATAATTAATATACATATATATTAATTACATATACACACAAATTTATCAATGAAAGCATACTATTAGCATAGTACATTTTGGCTGATGGAATAAGTTATTTTTTTTCCCATTTGGTAACAACAGCAACAAAAATTTTTGCATACCTTATTTTCATGTAGAATTTCAATGTGTTTTATTTACCATCATAGAATGTAGGATGATTTTGTAACCTTTATATAGATAACTATTACATATAGGAAATATATAATTAAGTAGGGATAACTTTAAAATTAGTTGGTTTGCTCTTAATTACAACTAAATTATAATTTGAATAAGCATCATATTTAAAATGAAAAAAATACATATGAGGAAACAACAAAACTTTGACTTAACATGTCTCAACACATCAAATCTCACGCTTATAGAATCTTGGAACTGACAGCAACATCAGGTACGGCATAAATTAACATTCTTATATTACATTCCTGGAAAGAGAGCACTACAGAAAATAAGTGGCTTAAGGGCCTTGACACCCAGTTAGAGGCAGAATCAAGGCTAAACTTAGGATCTCATGGTCCTAATGGAGCTTGGGGTCATAGGAAGATCTTAGTTTTTAAAGTTGCATAGGCATGTTTTAACAGTTTCATTAACTTGGGACAATCCCTTAACCTATTTTAATATCATTTTCCTTAGCTCTATATTAAGGATTCATTCACCCTATTATCATTTATGTTCCAGGCAATAGCAATAACTAAAAAATTGTTGTTAAGATCGGAGAATTAATAGCTATCTACATGGGTCATAAATGCTCACTTACTATTAATGCTGTTTATTGTTTGTTTGTTTTTTTACTCCATAAGAGATAGTTCCATATAATCAAAGTAGGCTTTAGAAAAATAGTACAGGGTATGTATTATATTTATTTGTTGAGAGGAAGTTCATCAAAGATCAAGAAACTCACCCACTATCAGAACAAATTAAAAATAAATGTAAACTAAATAGAGTCTTTGCTAATGAACCCTAAGTGCACATGAATCCATTGAGGAACTGTTTTTCTTCGAAAAGTTTAAAAAACAAACAAATGTTAATGAAATTATATGTTTCAAGTATACAATTCTATAATGAAATATCTTTATATTGCATTGTATGTTTTTCTTTTACCTTTCTTTTTTAAAAATTCTGATGTCTGGACCCCATAGCTGGAGCTTCTGAATTAATTGTTGACAGTGTTGGGGAAAAGGACATCGATTTTATGAAAAGCTTGCAGGTGGAGATCCTGTGGGCCAGACTGAGCAGCATGTGTTTTCAGTGGGCTGCATCAGTTGACTAGTTTTCTGTGGGTTACATATCTGGGTAGTATGAAGAATCTGGTTCTCAGTGCGGAAGCTCCACTGCAGCCAGTGTGGTTGCATTAATGTCTTTCTAAACTCAGCTGTGATCTTAATGAGTTCTAGCTGAGTCTCTTTGTTTTTACTGCTTTTTATTCAAAGCATAATAGCAATTACAATTGGATGGGGGTGGCATGAAATTTATAAGAAAAGGTAGTTGTCAAGTTGAATATTGTGTCTTCCTATTTCCTGGATGTTTTGAGTTTGCTGTTGAGAATGACACCCCCCGAGGATGTCTAAAGAAACACTATCACAAGTTGAAATTGCCGTGTGCCACAGCTATGTATCTTTTTCTTCAAATATTTTCTTGGTAACAACTTAAACTAGGATTCTCTCTCTCTCTCTCTCTCTCTCTCTCTCTCTCTATTGATCCACGAGGAAAATGGGGCTCAGGCAGGATAATTGGAAATCTACTTTGGCTCCTCTTGCTATGTTTGCATCATGTTATGCTCAGGAAATAACTAATGGGAATATTATTGGTAAAAAAAAAGTTCTGAGTACTGGGGGAGAGGAGATAGAAAGCAGAACAAGTGAACAAAGAGGGTGGTTTATCAGGATACTTTATTACAGTTGTGGAGTGTCAACCTGGCCTCCTTGTTTCCTTGTATTTATCATCACCACCACCAACTAATTCTCTCTCTCTCTCTCTCTCTCTCTCTCTCTCTCTCTCTCTCTCTCTCTCTCTCTCCATCTCTCCTATTTCCCTAGATTTCCTAGTACTTTTAGATCCATCACAATTCTTAGGATAAGAAATAAATTTATAATTCTCAATAGCCTTCACCTCCTCATCTTCTCTGTTCACAAAGTCTGGGGAATAAAGGTGGTTTTCCCGAAAGTGGGGTTAGGAATCCAAACAGTGGATTAGTGTCATCTCTCCCACCTCTCTATGTTTCCCAATGCAACCAAAGAAATTTTGGCCAGGCAAAGCCCTGAATCATACATGCTGCCCTCCATGGTTTGGTCCTACTAGGGACTGATCTGGTTTTGTCACTCCGTTTCCTCAGAAATGGATCCTTTTGCCTTCCCCACTCTGACCTTTCGGCTGATATACTGCTGTGTGTAAACAGGTCTCTAGATAATACTGCCCCTGCCCCTGCACTGTGGGATGTCTTTGCATACACTGCTTCATGCATCCCCTGCTTTTGTACCTACTCCTCTACCTGACTGCAAACTGAAAAGTTGGCTAATGCCTGCATGACAGTATTATGACAGAGTGTAATGCAACCCGTCAGATAGAGGAGGTAGCCCCCGTTTCTTTATATCTCACTCATTTCTGCCTGTTATCGGCCTTTCCTCGCTTTTTCAGCTGTATTAATACCATCAACCCTGAGTCTTTCTGAGCTCTCTACATAATAGCAGAAAGGACTACATGACCTGGCTTACTCGGGATAACCTCTGTTAACCAAAGCTCCTGTACTCATGGACCTTCAGTAAACACTTTATTATCAGGTTTAACCATTTTAGACCTTTAGTTTTCTATTGGATTTAGATCCTTTAAAGTAACTTTCAGTTCTAGGGAAGGTTCTCCTGTTCCAATTTCCCTACTATCTGCATATCTGACACTGAAGAGTATCCTATTATTTATAGACAGACCAAATGGATCCTTTGTTTCTTTGTTCCCTGCTACTACCAATCACCATCAACTTAGCGTGTTTTTTTCTGGGTCTGAAATATGGAAATGCTGACATTAAAGTATGAATATACATACATGTCTCCTCAGTGATTTTTAACCCCTTGACCCATGTATATTTTATTTTTTATTGATTTTTAGAGAAAGAAGAAGGGACAGGGAGAGAGAGAGAGAGAGAGAGAGAGAGAGAGAGAGAGAGAGAGAGAGGCATCAATGTGAGAGCAATACATCCTTCAGCTGTATGTGCCCTGGCTTAGAATGGAACTGGCAGCCTTTAGGTGCATTGACACCATGCCCAAGCAACTGAGCCAAACTGACTAGGGTTGTTTTTTATTCTTAAACTGTTTTTCTCATAAGACCCATAGGTTGTAATATATTTTCTATGTATGATTATGTTTTAGCAAAATACCAAAATGCCTTTGGCTTCTAGATGCTGTATGAGGAAAACATGCAATATCTTGACTTTCATTTTTATTCTCTTCTTACTAAAGCTACTTTTCCTTTAGAGACTTGCAGCAAGGTTGGGCAACTTCGTAAGGAGGAAGTCTGCTACTGGTAAAGAATATTCTTGACCTTTCCAGTACTATTTATTTTATTTACAATAAATATGCAAATAAATTGTATTTAAATAATGCATAATGGCTAGAAATCCATGATTTCATGTTAGGTTGAACCATCTGCTACATACGAAACCTGTTCTTTTTTCAAGTCCATAAGGATAGTTAGGGATGAGCCTAAGATGACATCTGAAGGAGGAGGATGCTTTATTAGAGAAGTTGGTATATAGAAGTTATTTCTGAACTATGAGAGTTAAGCAAAAACAAAAAACAGAGAGAAAAGTAAATGAGAATTAAGACCTTATTTGTAGTATTTATGTAATTATGTTAACTCCAGAGGAAAGGTTTGAGGCAGTGCTAGCTAATGCAAATTTCTGCAGTTGTCTAAGTGTTCTATGTCTGTGCTGTGCAGGTTGGAAGCTATTGGCTGCATGTGATTATTGAGCACTTGAAATGTGGCTAGTGTGCCGAGGAACTAATTTTTATTGTAATTTAAATAGTAACAAGTGGCTAGTGTCTGTAGTATTGAGCAGCTAAGAGTTTGAGAACTGGAGTCTAGAGTGAGCAACTCATTGAGTCCAATATTGAGCTCCTCACATTCTTTTCATACACACACTGCAAGGCTGGAGATTTTCTGCATAATCAACCTTCACTATTGCTAGTGCTTCTGGGTTTATTAGTCTACTTTCTTTACTACTTATAGATTCCTGTTTACCATATCTGTTTAACAAATTTGTTGTAATGCATAAAGTGTTATAACATGGACTGTTTCTGCAGATATGCAAATTTTATTTAGTGTGACATTTAGATATATTTGATTAAATACACTTAATTTCTTACTTCCAAGTGAATAACTTGGTATGAAAAAATCATTCTCATGCCACTGAGAATACATACTTGAGAAAGAGGTAAATAGAAGGAGGAGATAGTTTTAATTTACCAACTTCTGATGACTGATATCTCACTTATTACTTTTTAAAAAATCTCTCATCAGATAAGAAAAATCAACATGTCTGAGGCCTGCAGTGGGTCATGAAGAAATCTAGCGTAACCACTAATAGAATTCTGATTTGCTCTTGGTTCTTTTCCTCCTCACTTCTTTCCCTACTACTGGCTACTCAGCCTCTTCCAGATGTTTCAGTGATAGGAAATCCTTTCTATTTCCTAAGGCTATCCATTGACTTCTATCTTTAGAAAGTTTCTCCTGGTGTGACAGAATTGTTTATCAGCTGTTGTTGTTGTTGTTGTTGTTGTTTGTTTTGTTTTGTTTCACTTATGGGATAACACAAGTACACGTGATTTTATTTCCATGTATTAGTGACACAAGTCTTCAAAGAGAAAACTCTTTTAATCTTTTAAAAAAATTATTAAAGTATTGCATATGTCCCCTCACCCCCCTGTTGACCCTTTTCAACCTGTCTCCACCCCCTGCCCAGGTCTTCACCACCTTATTGCTTGTATCCATGGGTTATGCATTCAGTAGGCCCTCAGGTTACCTTGGAGATCCGTTCCTACAGAGCAACTTAACGCAATTTTCGCCATAAGTCAGAGCCCACCTACAGAAGCACCAACGTCACTCACATGGAGCACATAAACAGCAGTAATGAAGTTAAACAGTAAAAAAAAAAATTAAAAGAAAGATGACAATTCCTGACCTTTACTTGTGGTAAATAAATAATAAATAACATAAAGCACATATATACATACGTTGAAATGATGGAACTTTTTTTACAATAAATACTGTAAATGGGAGATGGTGACGTAACCACAAAATGACATACATTGAGTCCGATGTAACCCAAGGACAGTCTGTATATAAATGTAAGTTCTTTGGTTGATCTCTTCCCACTTATCCCGCCTTCCCTCTGAGATTTGACAGTCTGTTCCATACTTCTATGTTTCTGGATTTATTTTGTTCATTTGATTCCACATATGAGTGAGGTCATGTGATACTTGTCTTTCTATTACTGGCTTATTTCACTTAGCATAATACTCTACAGCCCTCCATGCTGTCTCAAAGGATAAGAGATCCTTTTTTACTGCTGCATAGGATTCCATGGTGTAAATGTACCACAGCTTTTTTATCCACTCATCTACTGATGGGCGCTTGGGCTGTTTCCAGATCTTAGGTACCCAGAAATCGATGGCATTTTTATACACTATTAAAACAAAAAATTAAGATACTTAAGAATAAACAGCCAATGAGTTAAAAAACCTGTACTCAGAAAACTACAGGACATTGAAAAAAGATATAGAAGATATATACAAGTGGAAGAATATACTGTGTCCATGGATTAGTATAATTACCATCATTAAAATGTCTATACTATCCAGAGCAATCTATAGATTCAATGCAATCCCCATTGAAATACCAATGTCATATTTCACAGACCTAAAACAAACTCTCCAAAAAGTTATATGGAACCAAAAAAAAAAAAGACCTCAAATAGCTGCAACAATCTTGAGAAAGGAGAACAAAGATGGAGGAATTATAACACCAGATATGAAGTTATACTACAAAGCCACTATAATCAAATCTGCCTGGTACTGGCACAAGAACAGGCATATAGATCAACAGAAGAGAACAGAGAACCCAGAAATTAACCCAAGATTTTACACTCGATTAATATTGGGCAAAGGAGGCAAGAGCACTTTCTACTAGTCTCTACACAGTCTTTACTTTCAGTCCTTGATTATCAGTGTTCTCTCCAGCTAGTCTTCAGTTGATTATTCAGGGTGATTGTTCTGTATTTTAGTTGGAATGCTACTTTGGTCCTGAGAGAGTGTCAGCATAGCTTCCAATTAATCCACCACCATTTTGGAACTCCTGATATTGTACAATTTTTTTAAGCACCTGCCAGTAATATTAAGTAAGAATTATAATAAGTGTAATACAAATGTTAAAAATATTAAGATTTTAAGACATTATGGCAGTGTGTTTGTAAGCAATAAGGGAATTGACTAAGAAATTGTTAGACAAAGAGATTTCAGCAAGAGAGTGGTTACATTTTAGAAACAAAACAGTAGCTTCCCTTTATATACACAGCGATGTATTAGAAAGAACAATTAAAAATATGTTTATTTACTTTAAAGGGTAACATATATAGGTACAAACAAGCGGAAATACATAGTAATCAATAGGAAGAAAATAGTAAAGCTTGGCTTCCTCCATCACCAGGGCAACCAAGCCTCTTGCTTGCTCCATCTCTGTGGCTGCCAGCTGCCATCTTGGTTGGGTTAATTTGCATATAGTCACTCTGATTGGCTGGTGGGCGTGGCTTGGGTGTAGCAGAGTGACACCAATTTGCATGTTTCTCTTTTATTAGTGTAGCTGTTGCATAATCCCTTTGCTTCTTTTATCTAGCCCCACAACCCCCTCCCCTTTGACAGCTTTCAGTCTGTTACATGTATCCATATCTCTGTTTTTATTTTGTTCCTCAGATTATTTCATTCATTAGATTCCACACATAAGTGGGATCATGTGGTTCTTATCTTTCTCTGGCTGGCTTATTCTACTTAGCACAATCTCCAGGATCATCCATGATATTGCAAAGGGTAATATTTCCTTTTTAAATTTTTCTTTATTGATTAAGGTATTACATATATGTCCTTATCCTCTCATTGCCCCTCCACTGACACTCATACCTTAACTCCCCTGTTTTCTGTGTCCATTGGTTAGGCTTATATGCATGCATACAAGTCCTTTGAATGATCTCTCCCCCTTACCCCCACCCTCCCTTACCTTCTCTCTGAGGTTTGATGGTCTGATTGATGCTTCTCTGTCTCTGGATCTGTTTTTGTTCATCAATTTATGTTGTTCATTATATTCCATAAATATGTGAGAGTACGTGATATTTATCTTTCTCTGACTCTTATTTTGCTTAGCATAATGCTTTCCAATTCCATCCATACTATTGCAAATGGTAAGAATTCCTTCTTTTTTACAGCAGCATAGTATTTCATTGTGTAGATGTACCACTGTTTTTTATTCCACTCATCTGCTGATGGGCATTTAGGTCATTTCCAATTCTTAGCTATGGTGAATTATGCCACTATGAACATAGGGGTGCATATATCATTTCTGATTGATGTTTCTAGTGTCTTGGGATATATTCCTAGAAGTGGGATCTCTGGGTCAAATGGGAGTTCCATTTTTAGATTTTGAAGATACTCCATACTGTTCTCCAAAGTGGCTGCACTAGTCTGCATTCCCACCAACAGTGCATGAGGGTTTCTTTTTCTCCACATCCTTGCCAGCACTTGTCATTTGTTGATTTATTAATGATAGCCATCTGACAGGTGTGAGATGTTACTGCGTTGTCATTTTGATTTGCATCTCTCAGATAATTAGTGACTTTGAGCTTGTTTTCATATGTCTCTTGGCATTCCTCCGGTCTTCTTTCAAAAAGTATCTATTTAGGTCCATTGCCCATTTTTTGATTGGGTTATTTATCTTCCTCTTCTTAAGTTGTATGAGTTCCCTGTAAATGTTGGAGATGAAACCCTTATTGGTGATAATATTGGCAAATTATTCTCCCATGCAGTAGGCTTTCTTGTTGTTTTCTGATGGTTTCTTTTGCTATGCAAAAGCTTTTTATTTTTATGTAGTCCCATTTGTTTATTTTGTCCTTAGTTTTAATTGACCTGGAGTGGTAGTGAAGAAATTGCTTCAGCATATGTCTGAAATTTTGCTGCCAGTGAATTCCTTCTAGTATTTTTATGGTTTTCCATCTTATGTTTAAGTCCTTTATCCATTTTGAGTTTATTTTTGTGTATGGTGTAAGTTGGTGGTCTAGTTTCATTTTTTTGCATGTATCTGCCCAATTTTCCAAACACCATTTATTGAAGACACTGTCTTTACTCCATTGTATGTTCATGCTTCCTTTGTCAAATGTTAATTGAGCATAGTGGTTTGAGTCAATTTTTGGGTTCTCTATTCTATTCCATTGGTGAATGTGTCTGTTCTTGTGCCAATACCAGGCAGTTTTGAGAACAGTGGCTTTGTAATATAGTTTGATATCTAGTATTGAGATCCTACTTAATTTGTTCTTCTTTCTCAGTATTGCTGCAGCTATTCTGAGTCTTTTTTTATTCCAGATGAAATTTTGCAAAGTTTGTTATAGGTCTGTGAAATATACTGTTGGTATTTTTTTATTTATGATTTTTGTATTTTCTCTGAAACATACTTTATTTTTATTTATGTACTTTTTAAAATTTTGTTTTATTGCTTAAAGTATTACAAAGAGTATTACATATGTCTCTTTTTTTCCCCCTTGACCTTCCCCCGGCCTCTCCTACCCCCCAGTGTCTTGTGTCCATTGATTATACTTATATGCATGCATACAAGTCCTTCAGTTGATCTCTTAACCCCCCCCAACCAACCCTTCCCAGCCTTCCCACTGTAGTTTGACAGTCTGTTTGATACTGCTCTTCCTCTGTATCTATTTTTGTTCATCAGTTTATAATATTCTTTATTATCTACTAGAGGCCCAGTGCACAAAAATTTGTGCACTCGAGGGGTCCTTCAGCCTGGCCTGTGCCCTCTCGCAGTCTGGTACCCCTTGGGAGATGTCCACTTGCTGGCGTGCCTGGCCAGCCTGGGTGAGGAGCTGATGGCCATTTCAGGCTGCTTACAGCCTTTTCAGGGTTCAGGTCTCTACTGGGGTGCCTGGCCAGCCTGGGTGAGGGGCAGAGGGCTGTTTCAGGCTACCCACAGCCCCTTCAGGGTTCCAGTCCCTACTGGGATGCCTGGCCAGCCTGGGTAAGGGGAAGAGGGCTGTTTCAGGCTGCTCACAGCCTCTTCAGGGTTTGGGTCCCTACTGGGGTGCCTGGCCAGCCTGGGTGAGTGGCAGAGGGCCGTTTCAGGCTGCCCACAGTCCCTTCAGGGTTCAGGTCCCTACTGGGGTGCCTGGCTGGAAACCAGTATCTGGGATTTATTTAACTTCTATAATTGAAACTTTGTTGCCTTGTCCCACCCCACCCCCTGCTCGAAGCCTGGGTTGCCTCCGGCAACCCAAGGTCCCAGTCCAGCAGGTTTTTGGGGTTTGTTTATCTTCTATAATTGGAACTTTGTAGCCTTGAGTAGAGCTCAGGGCCTCAGAGCCTTGGCTTCCTCCATTGCCCAGGCATCTCCAGCTCTGTGGCTGCTGCCATCTTAGTTGAGTTAATTTGCATATTTGCTCCTGATTGGTTGGTGGGTGTGGCTTATGGGAATGGCTTGTGGGTGTAACAGAGTGAGGGTTAATTTGCATATTTCTCTTTTATTAGATTAGATAAAATAGAGGCCCAGTGCACAAAATTGTGTGCACTCCAGGGAGGTCCCTCTGCCTGGCCTGTGCCCTCTTGCAGTCTGGGATCCTTTGAGGGATGTCCACCTGCTGGCTTAGGCCAGCTCCTTGGGCGATTGGGCCTAAGCTGGCAGTCAGACATCCCTCTGGCAGTTCGGGAGCCCTTGGGGGATGTCCACTTGCCAGCGGGGAGCAGGCCTAAGCTGCAGTCAGACATTCTTAGTGGCTGCTGAGGAGGCAGGAGAGGCTCCCACCACCACTGCTGCACTGGCAGCCATCAAGATTGGTGAAAGTGGGCTGCTTTGCTCATTTTAAATTGGGTGGTTTGTTTTCTTGCTGTTGATTTGTATGTTATTTATATATTTTGGAAATTAACTCATTAACATATGTATCATTGGCAAATATGTTCTCTCATTCAGTGTGTTCCTTTTCATTTTTGTTGATGTTTTCTTTTGCTGTGCAGAAGCATTTTAGTTTGATGTAGTCTCATTTGTTCATTTTTATTTGTTTCCCTTGCTTAAGGAGATATAATTCCAAAAATATCGTTATGAGAAATTTCTGAAATTTTACTGCATATGTTTTCCTCTAGCATTTTTATGTTCTTGTGACTTACATTTATTACTTGGTGAACTTCTATATGATATCCATATAAAATTCATATCCAATTTACCTAAAATGTTATTTCCTAATCCTTCTTTGAAATATTGCAATCCTATGAATATTTATTGTGCCCTAGTCATGTGCCAGTGGCTGTACTAGGTGGTGGGGCTATAAAGGCAGACAAGATATAGATCTTCACATGAAGGTGTACAAGATCTAATGAAGAGATACAAGCAAGGCAATGAATAACAGGATACTCCATGATGAGTGCATTGATAGAATTTTCTACAAAATGTAATAGTAACACAAATAAAGTATTTGCAAAAATGAACTTTATTGGTGGAGTGGCAGTCAAGGTGAAAATTCAAGAAAGGTGTCACAGCCTCTATCCACTCACCCCCAGGTCTTCAGTACCCTATTGCTGGTGTCCTTGGGCTATGCATATGACTATATGGGTTCTTTTGTTTATCTTTTCTCACCTCCCCCCCCACATCTACATATATCACAGTCTGTTCCATGCCTCTATGCTTCAGGCCTTATTTTGTTGATCAATTCATTTTATTCATTAAAACAAATCTGGGAAGGTTTGCAACTTCTGGAAGTTTTTTATTGCCTTTTTTTTTTTTTTTTGGTTCTCTGTCTGTCGTACTTTTCCCACAAGTGAAAAAAAAAAGGGTCACATTAGAAGTAATCCTTGATTTGACATTTTTTCCAGTGATAACAGTAACAGAAGGTGTATTTATCATACCATTTGACAAGTATGATGTTAGCAAATCATACCTGCAAGGAAAATGTTAGCAACTGGTTAGTCTTGGAGAAAGGCACACAGGACTTAAGTGATTTGATTTTTAAAGGATTATTGAATATTAACCATGAGAATATGTAGAGGATCAGGCTGTCCCAAAGAAGAAATAACAAGTGTGAATGTGTCATAGTTTTTATTTTCTGGGAAGAGGACTTTGACTTAGAATTAGTTTGCAGAATATTTATAAAGGAATGCCCTTTGGTTTAATACTTACGGAAATGTGTTAGGGCAAGGGAAGAGAAGAAGCAGAACTGATCAGAGGGAGAAGTCTAGTTGTAAAACAGGTTTAGGAGGTTATCACAAGAATCTCAGTAAGTGACATGGCTTCACATGGTTGTGAATTGGCCCTCCTTATGTCAAAATGTTTATGTCTTTATACTCCTACATTGGTCATTAGATTAAATTGCCTCTGGGAAGGGGTGTGACCTTAAAAAAGGTAGCTCTCTGCAACTGAAGCTACCTTTTGAGAGCTGTCCACTGATCAAACTCCCAGCAACTTATGCAAGAAGTTTTTCCTTGAAGAGGGATCTGTGTGGTGCATTATAAATGCCAAGGAAAAGTAACATAGCTTGTCTATTTTAGAAATAAGTTAATATTTTTTAAATTACTGGAATATAATGTGTTGGTATTAGGCTGATGGCAAAAGATGGTTCTGAAGAGATAAGTAGATGGCGCTGGTGATAATGTTATATAATTTGAACAAGTATAGAAGGATAAGCAAATATAAATTCCCAAAATAGAAATAATATTTTTCATGGTTTTTTTTTTTGGGAAAAAGAAGGTGTATGTATGCAGAAGGTTGTGAAATTAGAGTAGTGGCAATGGAGATGGATAAGAAGGAATAGAATTAACACATAGTAAGTGTATAGAAATTAAGGAATATGTTGATGAATTGAATGTGTGTATTTTGGGGTAAGAGGAAAGAAGTGATTGAAAATTATGAATGTTTTCAAACTGGGAAGGTTAGGCAGTTAGTGGCTCCATTATCCACAAAAGGCAAAAAGGAGAGAACAGGTCTGAATGGAGGTTGAAGGAAATAATGAGCTCAAGTGTGAATAGGTGAACTTGAAGACATGTGGGACATTCAGAGTAGCCATTCAACGGACAGATGGATATGAGGTCTAGAAACATAGAAGAGATGAAGACACGATTTTTTCTTTTTCATTTTGAAGTCATAAATTTTGGATCCTTAGCATATAGATGATAACCGAAGCTAAAAGAAGACTTTAGGGTCTAGAACTTTAAGAGAAGAATCCCAACTTCATAGAGGATGGCAAGTACTAAGCCTGTTACAACCCCAGAAGTGTTGGAAGTACATAATGGAGTTTAATGAATTAAAGCAAAAACAGTTTGTTTTTTATGGCATAACAAACAAGGTAAACATCAGCGTAGTTGTACAGTTTCCCTGCTTTCAAGTCCCGTTGGACAATGTGATAGACTTGGATAGATGCTAGGCCAGTGATTTTCAGCTGGTGTCCCACAAGAATTTTTAAAACATGCAATACTTGACTGTGTACTCTGGAGCACTGACCTATTTTCCCTTAGTTTGTCAAGTTAAAAATGACAACAGCCAATAAAACAATAACCATCTAGTGTGAATGAATCATAATTATATATATTTTTTTGGTCAGATCTAAGGTTGTTTTTTTGTTTGTTTATTTTTTTTGCCTCAGAATTTTAGTAAATAGTTTCAGTGTGCCATAAAATGTAAAAGATTAAAAATCGCCACGTTAAACACATGGTGGGTGGCATTGCACCACTGCTGAGGAAACAAGGATCAAGGTCTCAGCAGCATGTCTGAGGAAGAAGCAAGCATTGTAGGAAGAAGCAAACAAGCCAAGCCAATAACATTTCCCAAGGGAGTGAGCATTGCCATAGTAGTCATGCTGTGGTTGCTTTGACCTACTTAGTTGCCTATGTGACTAGCCACAGAAACAACTTAGTATCAGGAGGCTGATAAGCCTTACAGTTTAGCACAGTCAGCAAGGACATGCTGGCATGCTGAGGGTGGGTAGTGAACTGCCCTTCCCAAAAAGGATGCTATTTCATTTGATCCTCACAAACACAAGCAGGCAGGCCAAATATGGATCTATGTCCCATTTACAAAGAAGGAAATTGCTACTGAAAAAGGAAAACTGACTTTTCCTTCTCTAGTTTATGAAAAAGTCAGTATTGAAATACCATTCTCCTAATCTCTGTATATGCTTTTCTTGGTACTTAAAATGATAAGTATAAATTAGGTATCCAAATGGATAGGCAACTTTGGAGCAGTCTGAAGTGTGTCAGATCTAAATGGGAATTGCTTTCATTATTTTTGTATAGTTTCAAATGATTTTTGTGTAGTTTCAAATACACTCCAGTGAAATTTCTCAGCAAGTGGTGTTACCTTAGAGTCCTGTGGAGGCAGTGCTCAAGGTTAACCAGAGGTGAAACAAAAAAGAATGAATGTTGCTACCTTGTATATACTTACCCTTCCAATTTCCAGGAGTTTCCTCTGCTGTGATTTCCAACTGTTGTAAAAAATAACACCATATATTTTCTCACTGAACGCGGTTAACGATTTCATGAGACTTGAAGTCATTAATGTGTGTAGAATTTTATATAATCACCTTGCTGAAGCCTGCAGAGTGTGCCCTAAAGACCCATACGCAAGTCACACATATAGTCTTAAAATTTTACAGTGACTTGTTAAAACAATTTCTGCAGTAAATCCATTGGCTGTACTGAAATATGCCATCTTCCCCTCTTATAAAAGCTACTTAATGTTTTTAAATGGAAAGTACAATTTAGCTGACAGTCATCTATTTTTGTGGCTGCATTAGAAAAAAGTATATTTAAAGGGTTAGAGGACACTATATAAAAAAATGATCTTTATGCAGAAATGAATTAATGAAAAAAATGTAAGGAACACAGAGAATTGAGGATTTGATTCTGAATATCAGTGAAGATGTTTGTATACTGACTTCTATCATTGTTATAACAGAATGTTGGTAACATCAGATAGGGAATCAAGCAGAAGAATAATTCAGGTAGATTAAAAAAGAGGTCATAAAGGTATCTATAAAGACTGAATAAAGTTACACAAAGTTCTCTATGTTGAAATTGTTATATAGTTGGTATATAAGTGGTTAAAGATACGGGCACAATTATGCAAACCATACTGATCCATTAATGCAGACTAGGGGAAATCCAAAAATCAGCTCCTTTCAAGATGGCGACAGAATAGGCAGATCATACAGTCACCTGCTCCTAGGAGCAAACTGGAAATACCACAAAGTTAAAGGACAATCATCCTGAATAACAAACTAAAGCCTAGCTATAGAGGAGACTTATAAGCAAGAATTTAGAGAACAACCCATATCAGCACTGGGAGGAAGGGTGGAAATACATAAACGGCTGGTGCTGCTGCCATGGTCAGCAACTGAGATTCCAGAAGGATACATACCTCAGCTGCAGACAGTTCCCCCTGGGAAGCATGGGGCCTAAAACCCAGTAATTACCCCCCCTCTAGAATCACTCTCACCCCATGCTACAAATTTTAAGCCCAGCTGAGGGGTTAGCAGCATTGGCCAGGGTGAAAAATTCCCTTGTAGCTTCAAACAAGTTGCCCAGGGACAGGTGCAGGCAGCATCTGACATTGGCCTACACCAGAATCCTCCAAAAAATTATAGAACCAACACCCTAAGACCAGCATCAGTAAACATAGAAGCATGATGCAACAAATTTCACAAATAACATATCCAAAGGAAGATCACAGCAGGCATTAAACTCTACTGAGGCTAATTCCTACTTTTTATTTTTATATTCTTTTTCATTTATTTATTTCTTCTTCCTTTCTCTTGCTAGTATCTTATTCTTTTTTATCTTGTTTTCTTATTAATTTTCTTTATTTCCTTATTATTATTTTTCCAGTGAATTCTACTAAACAGTTACAGAAGAACTAAAACCTATACTGCTCACACTATTCCAAAAAATTCAATAGGATTGACAACTCCCCAGATCATTTTATAAGTGCAATATTATCCTAATTCCTAAATGAGATAAAGACACTGCAAGGCTGTTTCCAAATCTTAGCTATGGTAAATTGTGCTGCTATGAACATAGGGGTACATATATCCTTTCTGATTGGTGTTTCTGGTTTCTTGGGATATATTCCCAGAAGTGGGATCACAGGAAACAGCCTAAGTGCCCATCAGCAGATGAATGGATTAGAAAACTGTGGTACATCTACACAATGGAATACTATGCTACTGTAAAAAAGAAGGAATTCTTACCATTTGCAGCAACATGGATTGAACTGGAGAGTATTATGCTAAGTGAAATAAGCCAGTCAATGAAAGAAAAATACCATATGATCTCACTTATTTATGGATAATAAAGAGCATTATAAACTGATGAACATAAACAGATACAGAGGCAGAACAGCATTGAACAGACTGTCAAACTACAGCTGGAAGGCTGGGGAGGGTTGGGGGGAGTTAAGAGATCAACTGAAGGACTTGTATGCGTGCATATAAGCATAATCAATGGACACAAGACACTGGGGGATAAGGGAGGAGGGGGGAAGGTCAAGGGAAAAAATGGAGACTTATATAACACTCTTTGTAATACTTTAAGCAATAATAAAAAAAGACACTGCAAGCAAACAAAAGTATAGGCCAATATCCCTGATGATCACAGATGCAAAAATCCTCAACAAAGTATTAGCAAACTGGATCCTTGGTTATCAGTGTTCTCTCCAGCTAGATTTCTGTTGATTACTCAGGATGATTTTTCTGTATTTTAGTTGTAATTCCAGTTTAGTTCTGGGAACATGTCATTGTAGCTTCCGCTTACTCCACCACCATTTTTCCCATATCTGCATACCCATTTACTAAAACTCTTTTACATAGAATTTTTCCAGATAAGTTTCCAATTAATTTCTTTATGGCAGATTTTCAAGTTTCCATTATGTCCTCTCCTGGTTATTTTGCTCTAGACATATGCCAGTTTGTCAATAATCCACTTGAGGTACCCACAGCTGAAACTGAAACTTCAGGTTTGATTTTATCACTAACAGATACCAGGATGCTCACTTCTTGAGTTGTAATTACTGCTCCTTTATTGAAGAGGTTATAACTTACTTTCACTGTTTTTCTTTTTTTAAAGCAGAAACACACCAATATTCATATTGATCTTACAGTCAGCTATAGGGCCATAGTTTTCCACAAGTTTAAGCCATGACTCTCCTATACAGCACAGTTATATTTGGGTGATCAAGTGCAGGACTTTATATTAAATCTTGATAACTTTGGTACATATGGTGGATACTGTGATGCATTGCCATATCCTTCTTCAGAAATGAATAACTTATTTTTTTCTGCTCTGAGAATGCTGTTCTCAGTAACCCTCAGCTGTCAACAATCCTTGGACCTTGCCTCAGCTAAAGAAAACTCCTTGGCACCAAGGTCACAGTTACTTTGGGGGTCAGCCTCCATCTCTGATTGATCAACTCAGGTTCTCCCTCTACATTTTAGTATCATTTTTCAGGGCAATAACTTGTCTAGTAAAAGCTGGTCCTTCATTGGAACTGCATCATAGACCCGTCTCTCCCTCTGCTTCTCCCTGCTGTCTTTTCCTTTCTTTCACAGGTGTTGACTCCAAGTGCCCTCCCTAATAAATTTCCTACATGCTAATTTCTAGCTCAGAGTCTGCTTCACAGAGAGCCCCATTAGTACTCAAGTATTACTCCAGTCTGGGCAGCAAGTTCATTTTGGATTCTGCATCTGTCATCAAAGGTTTCAGCTATTTTAATTTTCAAATATGATTCTTTTCTTAAAGTCCAGAGTGATATCTATACTTTTTACTGGATATTTCTACCCTTGGTGTAGCCTAGACATTTCAAATTCAACACATCCACAACCACATTAATCATTCCCACTATATTTCTCTCTAAACCTACTATTCTTATTACATTAACTCAGTTACCCACACTTGAAATATAGTGTCCTCTCCCTTGAAATATATTGAGCCCAAACATTCAAAACTTCCCTCTCTCCTTTCTCACTGCCATTTCCCTACTGCAAGCCCTTTTTATGTATCATTAACATTATTAGCATAGCCTCCTCCCTGATCTTTTATGCCATCAATCTTTCCCCATGACACTTTACCTTTCCTCACATGACCACCAGAGAATCTTTCCAAAACATTGGTCTGACCATATAACCTTCTGGTTTCAAAACTTTTATGTCCTTTCCTCTACCTCATTGCTTAAGGATCAAGTTAATACCCCCTAGGCTGGCCTTAAAGTCTTTTTACGCAATCATTCTTTCTTTCCTGTTTTATATACTTTTGCTCTTTTTATACCATAGTCTGTAGTCATACTAGTCTCCAAGCATAAACACTCTCCTACACACATGACTTTGAAGATCATTTCTTTTCATCCCCCTTCATGCCTGAAGAGTTGTTTTTGTCTCCCAGTAGATTATGAGCTTCTTGGAGGCAGGGAATGTGTATTTTGCTTTCAGGCTTGCTTTCCAACACATAATACAGTGCCTAATACAGTGTGATTCCACTGAGTCCTCAGTATGTTACACAAGCATTAGGGTGTATATCTCTTCCATAGAGATGAATATGAGATTCAAAGTCAGAAGTTAAAAAAAAAAGAAAGAAAAATACTGAAAACTTATGACCAGGTAAGACACAAGTATGGGCTTGTTTTAAGTATTTAAAAAATGTTTTATTGACTTTTTATAAAGAGGAAGGGAGAGGAATAGAGAGTTAGAAACATCGATCAACTGCTTCCTGCATACCCCCTACTGGGGATGTGCCTGCCACCAAGGTACATGCCCTTGACTGGAACCGAACCCGGGACCTTTTAGTCCTCCAGCTGATGCTCTATCCACTGAGCCAAACCAGTTAGGGCTGTTTTAAGTACTTTTAAACTGGTTTGATGTACACTGTTTACACTGCTTTTCTTACTATTAGTGAATCAGCGAAGTTTGAACTTTGTATATGTTGTTGTTGATTAAATGGGTGTACTCCAGACTAAGATATAGTGGATTAAAAGTGTGTTTCTATAGAGAATGTGATTTTAGGATTTTTTTAATTGCTGAGGGGAAAAAGAAAAAAAACACACACGAATTGCACAGATAATTTAATGAAGTGTTAACATATTTCCCCTACAAAAGACGCATTTATTCATATTTTTCTCTGAAAAGGCAAATGTCAGATAAGCAGTATTTTTTTGTGTTTAGTTTAGCATGAGATATGAGTTCAAAAGTAGTGAAAGAGTTAAACTCCTGTAATATGACCTACATGAGAATGCTGGGCTGAAATCAGCTAGAAGAAACTTTAAAAATATTTAATTCCAAATTTAATTTTTTAAACGTTATCACAAGATAAAGGAGATCTGTGTTGGGAATGGTTTATGTTAAATAAATTGTATGATTTTTATAAGCCAACAATTTGATGTGACTGTTAAAAAATGATACAATTTTTGTAATATCAGAAGTATAATGACCAGATTACAGAATAAATAGATTACTAACGTTGTATTGATTCAAACATGCAAAGGATACTATGTTCAAGTTTAAAGGAAATAGTGCCAAATTAGGATGGTAAGCTGGATAGGGAAGTTTCTGCTTTCAATTAGGAAAAGCTGAAATTGAAAAATACAAAACTGGAGCACAGGTGACTAACAGATGGGGAGGGGAGATTACACTGGAAGCATGGTCATGCAGAAGGACCAAGTATTGGGTTATGTCAATTGGCAATATTAATTGGGTAAAAGTTAAATGAATGATAATTTTGATTCAAAATGAGACTTTATATTTTAATACATCTAAAATGTCTAAAAGTAAAATGTCCTGCCTTTGGTAGTAATGAATTTTATGTCTTTAGGAGCTAGCAAATTAAGTCTGTGTGGCTTTTAAGAAGACTGTTGAGAATATCATATGGGAGGTGGAACCAGATGGCTACCAAGGGCCCTTTTACATTTTAGTTTAAGATGGCTATGAACTCATCTAGTGTCAGAATGCATCATTATATATAGTACTAGGGGCCTAGTGCATGCATTTGTGCACCTTGAAAGGAACTGTGGGCCACAAGGCCACAGTGGGCACAGGGATGGGTCTTGTCCTATCCTCCATGCCCCTGCCTGGCCCCTCCTTCCATGACTCTTAAGTTCCCTGTCTGCCAGCAGCCCAGCTCCTGCCTCTGCCACTCCCACTTGATGAAGGTGCTGACCCTGGTTGCATCCATTGATGGAGCAGAGCAATTGGGGCTGGTGCCAGAGTGAGTGTGAGCGGGGCTGGCACCGGCACTGTCAGTGGGTGCAAGCGATGGCTGCTGCCCCAGTCACCCCTCAGGAGCAAGGGAGGTAGAGATGCCCTCAGGAGCAATTGGGGCTGGTGGCAGCAGCCACTCACACCCACTGCTGGTCCCAATTATTTGGTGCTATCAGCAGATGCAAGCAGCAGGTGCAAGCAGCATCTCTGTTGCCAGCATCAGGTGTTGAATGCCCAGTGGGACCATGACACATGAGACCAAAGAATTTTCAGTAACCACCAGAGGCTTGCCTCGATGACAGCGACCAGTTCCCCACCTTGGTCTGGTGCCCCCACTCAACCTGCTCCACCATCCCGCCTTGGCAGATACCCTCCATGTTCCACACGCATCCCCTTGGTAGTCAGCACATGTCATAGCAACTGGTTGTTTGGTTGTTGGGTTGTTCTGCCATTTAGTCTATTTGCATATTAAGGTTATATATATATATATATATATATATATATATATATATATATATATGCTCTTGATGAAGGTCATTTTGGATTTTCAGCTTTTTTTTAACCAGGGTGCTATTAAATTATATTATGTAATATCTCTTCATTTTTAAACATTATAGTTATGTTTTTAAAAACAGATAGATTGTATATAATATGGCATAGAAGTTAAGAAAAGGATATTTATTTTTCTTCTGGTTCTACCACTTGCTGGGTAAGTCACTTTGCTTCTCTGAACATTGTTTTATACTCCCTTCATTCTTATATATCACTAATCGTAATACCTAAATTATGAGTAATTTAAAGGTTTATATTAAACATGTAAAGCACTGAGGTCAGTGCCTGACATATAGTAAGTATTCAGTAAGTAATTGTTATTGTTATTACTTGTTTCTCTGTAATTATTGAAGGTTAAACTAAAAGTGTTCCTTACCTATTGAAATAATGCAGACATTTCTTTGATTATAATATAATAAGGCTTCTTTTGTGATTACATTTCATAATTATTTGATGTTTTTCTTACTAAGTTTATGGGTAGTTTCTAACTTTAATTCTTTCACCTTTGTTTGTAAAATAAAAAAAATAATAATTCATGAGGCAAAAGATGAAAAATATCATTTTTTAAATAATACAGTCAGTTGGAAATTAAATGATTAAAATATAATTGCTTTGGAAATGACTTTATGAGTGGTGGAAGGATTTAGTGGAGGAATGAAAGATAAATCAATTGCATAAAGTATGATTTGATTTCTTATCATGACTTCATGTGAAAACATCAATTTTTGCCCTGTTTTCCAGAATATGATCACTTTGAAATTTGTAAACAGCAGTGTTCTATTCTCTAGTCACATATTTGAAGTATGGTTAGTGCATGTTCATGTTTGTGGTTAGGACTCAAATGCAAATTACATCTTTTCTCAAATGGAAATACAAACTAATATAATAATTTGTTTTACTTGCTAAAAGTGATCTTATTAATAGTAAAGATGTTCTCATCTATAAAGTTATGCTTACTTCATGCGGGAATAGTGATATAAAGACAGAATATATGACATAAAAAACTTTATACACTGAGTAACTTTAAATAATTTTAAACTTTTTTTTTTTTTTACTTCAGGAGTAGTTCAATCCTTAAATATAACAATGCTCACTGGGAAACTCCAAGATAATTGTATTTGACATTTTCCAAACTCTCTTGATCATGGTGCCATCTTTTATTTTGGTTTCCTGGATCATCTAATTCTGTGGATGGCTTGATACAAGACCCTCATTTTGTAGAAAGGATTCTAGACTTTTCCAAGATCACACAGCAATTTAGTGGTAGACACATACCTACAATGCATATATTTCCCATTCATAGTTGAGTGTTCTTTCCTCTCTATAATGTTGGATTCTTAATTTGACTATTTTGTTGGAAATGGTTAGCAATGATTTCATCTTTATTTCTTTCAAAGAGAGAAAATAAATATATATAAGGATCTTAATCCATCAAAAAAAAAAAAAAAAGCAGTGACCAGGGCTTGCTTTGGAAGCCTCAGTGACTGGAACTTTTGGGTTGGAAATGTCTTCTTGGTGAAGATTTTTCCTTGAGCATTTCCTGCAGGTGTCCTTGGCCTTACTTTGTTGATAAAATAATAGTCTGGTTCATTTTGACACACATATTAATAAATTTAATTACATATATTGATCTATGCATTTATAAAGTTTAATACAGTTTTACAAATTGGGATCATACTTCACTGGATGTTTTTAATAACGTATATTAAATTAAATTCCAGTTGAGTTAACAGAGAAAAAATAAACAATATTACTGAGGAAATCTCTAAACATTGAATAAATATTGCTTTTCTAAGAGATATTAGATCTTGTACTTCTAAAGATAATAAAGATATGAAAAATAATTTGGGGTTGGAATTCTGATTTTTAAAAGTAGCCTTCCTCTAAGATGGCTCCATTGGTTTTACTTTTATATTGTCAAATTTTTAGCATTTTTTTAATTTTTAGCATTTTAATATTTTAATTCTGTTCTGTAACCATAATTCCCTCAGATGTCTTGTGTCAGATGTTTCTACTGTGATATTTGTGATTACCTTTTTTTCAATGGTTCCTGTGAACTGGTACTCTCTCTATTATTCCGCAGGGTAGAGTAACAACAGCATGCCTCTCAAGATCAAAAGAAAAAAAAAAAGCTCTATGAAACGGGGAGCCCTCTATCTTTTCTTTAGGCTATCTTAGCGAACAGAAATCCACAGAACCATGTGGGCAAATGACAACTCTGAATTGGAAGGGAGATCAATTGGAATATCTGGCATCCTGAAGCAAGGAAGTAGTTATGGAAGTTACATGTTGATATTTACATAGGTAGTAGATCAGAGAATTGGGGTTAGAAGCAAGGTAGTTTACACTTCAGTGTAAGTCTGTGTCCTTCAACCACCATTCTTTACTGTAAAAGAATGAGAATGTTATAAATAGTGGTCAGCATTAGGACCACTGCTTTGGCTCTGCAGTGTGTAAAGGGGAATTGGCTTGGCTCAGCAGTAGAGTAAAAGTTTGTCCATTCCTTTCCATTCCAGGAAATATCAGACATGTAGCTTGGTAAATAGGGCTTGTTACACAGTGGCAGTTGCTAGAAGGAAAATAAACCGCCTGCTAAGAGTAAATCTACCAAGAGCTCTCATTATAAAAAAAAAGAAAAAGAAAAAAGCACAAAAACAAAACGAAACAAACAAACCACGCTTTTCATTGGTTCCTTTCCCCTCACACTTAGAAGTACTACTTAGTCTCATGGTGGGTGCTAAGGATTTTATGTTTCCAGACATTTCAAATGTTAGAAGGGAAATACACACTTTTCACTTTCTCTCCTGGCTTTGATGCTCTTGATTTCCCACATTTACTCAGTACACATATCCTTCTTGCACAAGCTAGATGTGGCTTTTAGGATTAATACTCTTCTTGTCTGTACTACATGTAGCTCCTTCAATCCAGGTAGACCTAGTGCTGAGGGTAGATTTACCCACCTGGTGATTCATGGGCTTACCAATTTAAAGTAGATGTCTAGCTTTAAATCAAATTTAATTGATATAAATATAGGAATCTGGTTGGGATTTTTTAATTTAGGAAAAAAATGGAGCCATCTTGAACTCAGTTGAAATTTGACACATTTAAGATGAAAAGAAAGAAACAACAACTTGAAGATTTTACTCCACTTATGAATTAGAGAATCAGTCTGGCCATAATGTGCAATGTATAAGTGTGGCTCTATACAGTAATAAAAACAGGATGTTTCAAAATTGAAGTGTAGCTCAATTTTAAATATTCTGACACAGGATTTTCTTCTCACAAACATATCTAAATTTCTTTTAGATTTTTATATTTTAGAGAAGATTTTTTAATACATATTTGAACACTCTTTTTTTCTGAGTCATAAATGAATCATTGAACATAAATCATAAGCTGTTTCTTTCTTATGGTGAGGTTTTTTGTTTGTTTCTTACTTTCAATGTTCCTTTGGAAATTACTGAAATACAATTATAAAAATCCCCCAGCTTGGCCCGTGTTGCTCAGTGGTTGAGTGTTGACCTATGAACTAAGAGGTCATGGTTCGATTCCTGGTCAGGCACATGCCTGGATTGCAGTCTGGATCCCCAGTAGGGGGTGTACAGAAGGTAGCCAATCTCTCATCATTGATATTTCTAACTCTCCCCTCCTCTTCCTTCCTCTCTGAAATCAATAAAAATATATATTTTTTAAAATCCCCAGGGAAAGAGCTGAATTTTTTAGATTTTCTTGTCTATAATAGTAAATATCAGTCCATCATATTTATATAGTGCTATAAAGAACATTCATGTACAGTGTCTCTTTTTATTATTATTATAAAATTGTGAGGCAAGTACATCAGATAGTCTTATTTTCATTTTAGAGGTGTGCAAATTGAGATTCTACAAGATTGCACTGTTCAGAATACTTTCAGATGCAAGTCTAGCATAATCTCAAAACTACCAAAAAGTATTTTTGTGTATTTTCTTTATTGATTAAGGTATTACATATGTGTCCTTATCTTCCCATTGCCCCCCCCCTTGTTCATGTATGTGGGATGGGTGGGAAGAGCTGGTCTCGGCATCTAGTAGATCCAGGTGTTCATGTAGCAATTAGATTCTGTTGATCTTTGGTCTCTTTCTTGCTCCTTCCTCAGTTCCTGTTTTGATCTGTATATTAGCATTTTTCTTGAAGGTTCTTACAATTAACTAGAGATATGATTACTGACAGGTATGGGGACTCTGTCTTTGCTTTGTTGAAATACAGTGGAGAAGAGAAACCATATCCACATCTTGCTTAGTACCAATTCTGAAAACCCCACTGAAAGATTCTGGGTGGCATGGCTTGGCTTAAATGTAATTTCTTGGATCAAAATCTGCACTCAAGGAGATACAGGACTGTGATTAATCTGGCCTATGTTAGCTAGGCATATATATGGTCAGGGGAGCAAGGTCTATAACTGGAAGCTGAACTGCAGAGAAGACAAAACTATAGAGATCACAGAGGTTAAATATTGGCTCAAAATATTCTCATTGTTAGTCCCACACTGGGAAGAAGTTCCCATTGTGCCATATTGTTGTATTATGTTTTTTTTCCTCCACAGTAATTCATCTTAGAAGGAATTCTGTTCAGAAGTATGCAAAGGTCCCATTTATTTACTTAAAAATAATTTTGAAGTGGTTATGGATTCTCAGTAAATTGCATATATCTTTCACTCAACTTTTCCCAATGTTAATACCTTGTATAATGATAGTATAATCTAATCTAATAAAGGAGTAATATGCAAATTGACCCTCACTCCATTACACCTAAGCCACGCCCACCAGCCAAACCATGACCACCAGACAATCAGAGGGACTGTATGCAAATTAACCCAGCCAAGATGTCGGCCGGCAGCCATAGAGCTAGAGCAAATAGGAGGCTTCCATTGCACCAGCGGTGGAGGAAACTGCCTGCCTAGGCTACTCAAGACAACAAAGTTTCAATTATAGAAGCCACGGTGCTGAAGCAAACAGGAGGCTTTGTTTCACCAGTGATTGAGGAAACTGCCTGCCTAGGCAGGCTCTGGCCTGCACTCAAGGCAGCAAAGTTTCAATTATAGAAGATAAATAAACCCCAGAAACCTGATTCCAGCCAGCCTCACTGGGACGTTGGGTCAATGGAAGCTGTGGCCAGCCTGCAAACAGCCATCAGCCCCTCACCCAGGCTGGCCAGGCACCCCAGGGCGGGACACCTACATTGAAGGGGCTGTGGCCAACCTACAAACAACCATCAGCCCCTCACCCATTAATACTGTTCAAAAAGTTTATTCAGATCTCAACAGTTTTTTGTTTTTTTTTTTACTATTTTTTTTATTTCATTACATGTATCCATTTGAATGTATGTATGCATTTTTATGCAATTTTATCACATGTATAGATTTATGCAACTGCCATCACAATCAAGATATATAGTAATAACTGTACTATCATCACAAAGATTTCCCTTATGTTAATACTTTATATTTACACCATATCCCTCTACTGCTTGGCAACCACTAATGTCTTCTCCATATCTATACTTTTATCATTTTGAGAATGGCATGTAAAAGGAAATCATACAGTATGTGACCTTTGAGATTGGCTTTTGCATTCAGTCTAATATCTTTCAGGTACATCCAAGTATTGCATGCATCAGTATTCTGTTACATTTTGTAGCTCAGTAATATGTAATGACATGGGTGTACCATATTTTGTTTAACCATTCAGCTATTGAAGGACATCTGGGCTTTGATTCCACCTTTGTGCTATTAAAAATATTTGTGTATACATTTTTACGTGGGCCTGAGTTGTCAGTTCTCTGTTACAGTTGTCCAGGCCTGAAATAGCTGGGTCATATGGCAAATATATCATTAGTTTGTAGGAAACTGCTAAACTGTTTTTCTGAGTGGCTGTAGCATTTTACATTCTCACCAGTAGTGGATGCGTGATCTGGTGTCTTCACATCCTTGCTGGCATTTGGTGTTGTCACTATATTTTATTTTAACCATTTTGAAACTATGTAGTGACATCTCATGGTGGTTTAAATGTACATTTCTCTGATGTTGAACATCTTTTCATGTACTTACTTGCTATCTCAGTGAAGTATTGGTTTCTGCCTTTTTAAAAAAATTATATTTATTGTTGAAAATATTGCAGATTCCACTCTTTTCCCCCCATGACTTCCTCCACCCCTCTCCTGCCCCATCCCAAGGCCTTCACCACACTATTGTCTATGTCCATGGGTTATGCATACATGCATACAAGTTCTTTGCTTAATCTCTTTTCCCCATCCCCTTCAGAAATTCATCAGTCTGTGGCATGCTTCAATGTCTCTGGATCTATTTTGTTCATCAGTTTATTTTATTTATTAGATTCCACATATGAGTAAGATAATGTGATACTTGTCTTTCTCTGACTGGCTTATTTTGCTTAGCTTAATATTCCCTGGGTGCTTCCATGCTGTCTCAAAGGGTAAGAGATCCTTCTTTTTTACATCACATTTTACATCACATTGATCTCATTTTTTAAGAGCATACTGCATAGTAGTCCATGGTGTAGATGTACCACAGCTCTTTTAGCCACTCATCTACTGATGACCACTTGGGCTGTTTGCAGATCTTAGCTACTGTAAATTGGGTTTCTATGAACAAAGGGCTGCATATAGTCTTTATGATTGGTGTATCAGGTTTCTTAGGATATATTCCTAGCAGTGGGAACACTGAGTCAAATAGCAGTTCCATATTTAACTTTTTGAGGAAACTCCATACTGTTTTCCATAGTGGCTGCACCAGTCTGCATTCCCACCAGCAGTGCAGGAGGGTTCCATTTTCTCCACATCCTCGCCAGCACTTGTCATTTGTTAATTTATTGATAGTAACCTTTCTAATGGGTGTGAGGTGATACCTCATTGTCATTTTTAATTTGCATCTCTCTAATTATTAGTGATGTTGAGCATTTTTTCATGTGTCTCTTGGCTATCTGTATGTCCTCTTTGGAGAAGTGTCTGACATTTAGGACCTTTGACCATTTTTAAAAATTAGTCTTATGTTCATTTTCTAAATGGATTATTTTCTGTTGAGTTTTAAGAGTTCTTTATATATTATAGAAAGGTATTATATCCAGGTATGTGGTTTGTAGATATTTTTCACAGTCTTTAATTTTGTATTTTCACCCTTTTAATAGTCTTTTATTGCAGAACAGAAGTTTTTAATTTTGGTGATGTTAAATTTTTCCATTTTTTATTTTTGGTATCAAGCTTTTGATGTCATATCTGATAATTCTTCATGTAGCCATAGGTCCTGAAGGTTTTCTCCTATTCTGCCTCTAAATGTTTTATAGTTTCATATTTTACATTTAGGTCTATGATCTGTTTTTTTTTTAATTGGGGTTATTTGTAATTTGTGATGCTTGGGTAGAGTGTTCCCCACTCCCCCATGGGTTTCTATTAACTTTTATTCAAATGCATAATTTTCAGCAATAGTTTACATATTTATACTATCAATGATTTTCCAGAAATTATTTATATAAATATAATTCTTGATGATTTCAGTATCTTGTTGGTGTTCCAAGAAATGCTGGAAGCTCAGTAAATGCTTGGTTAAAGAGGCATAAAAATTCCCAATTTACTTGGGGAACTTTGAACTAGTCACTTAGAACCTCAATTTTTTTCATATATCAAATTTGAATAATAATGGCTGAGCCATTTCTTATAGAAGCTCAAGTGAAATGATGTGTGTAAAAGTTGCTTTAAACAACTAAATATTTTTTTATACTGTAAAGTACTTAAACACCTCTAGGATAATAATGAACTTTATTAGTAAGCATAATAGAATAGTGCTACAACTCAAATGTTTGTGGCTGCCTTCCTAGCTGTTATTTATCTTCAGAGGGCAACATTCCCTGGCCTATAGAAGCAATTAGAAGGTTTTGTCTTGCTCTTTTGCTTTCCTATATCTTGTGGGTTTTTTTTGAGGTAGCTGTTTGACAATAACCACCTGGAACTCTGACCTGCCATTCCCTTGTCCACTCAATAATCTGGGGCCTGTTCCACTGCATCCTGGGATTAGATGGTATAGAACAGTCTCATTTCCATTGTCTACACTGTCCCTTCAAACCAACCTTAAAATGAATGCACCTGATGATATATAAGTTTGGAAGTCCAAGATGATACCACTGAAATCTTACTACTAATTGAGCAACATCTTTATAATGTCCAGCATGGTGCAAACATTCCCCTTTCATTTTCAATGCAGAGGCAATCTTAAATGAAGATTTGGGAATTTACTACTCCTTCCCCATGGTCCTCTTTTTTATTTTTTTAATCACCCTCCCCTTTCTCCTGAGTATTGCCTTTATCCACAAGGGGAAAACACCAGAAATCCTTGAAGTCCTCTGAGAATTTTCAATTATCAGATTAACATTCTTGAATAGCTTATCCTGACCATACTACCTTGAGCAATGAACTAAACACTTTTATTCTCTTAGCCAGTTTTATTTTCCTCAACATTAATCACTGTTTGATGATACATACATAGTGTTGTCTGACTCCCCAATTATAAGATCTGCTTATGAAAGGGAAGGACTTAATCTGCTTTTGTTCACAGCCAAATCCTCAGAACTTTGAACATAGAATATGTTAAATACGTATTTTAATTAATAAATAAAATTTTCAGAGTGTACTCTCTGTAAGACAAATATTTTACCATCTTTTGTAATATAATTATATCTCATGGTTTAACTAGTTTGGTTTATATGCTAACAAGTTTCTGTCTGTTGGATTTACCCTAAACACCACTTCCCTTACAAGTGTGTGCAGGATAGAAAGGAAGGGGTGAGGAGGAAGGAAAATCCTGTGCTGCCTAAAATATATTTTTGGAGGAAGTGAATGGAAGGCAAGCACACTGTGAGCAGGAGACTAGAGTATCATCATAATGATATAATAGATTTCTATCTTTTCTAGGCAAGACAGCTGTGAGTGTAATAAACAAATACAAAACTACACAGCAGAAAATGATTATAAGTAATTAGTGGTGAATGGTTTATTAGGGAAAAAGACAAATGAAAGGGAGGTTTGAAGATATTTTTGGGAAGAACAGATACCAAATCTGTGGCTTTTTTGGTCAGTGTTTAGAACCTGCAATACAGGAAGGGCTAGGTTTATGAAAGGGAAATTGAGTTTTGCATTGCTCTTTTTCATAAACGCCTACATTGTGTTAATAATGCTACCAATAACAATAATGATCATTATTGCTCTTTTTCATAAATGCCTACACTGTGTTAATAATGCTACCAATAACAATAATGATCACAAAATTTCACTTTGACTGAGCATTTCCTATGTGCCAGGCACTGTGTGAAGTGCCTTATGTACATTAACTGGTTCTATCCCCAAAACAAACCTATGCAGGAGGTACTGCTATAATTTCTAATTTAAAATTGAGGAAACTTTAGTAAAGGGACTTGCCAGAGATAATAAGCCTCCTCCCAGCCAATTAGGTTCATTGTACTTTATTGTAGTTGGAAAGGTAAAATGCACTTTTTACATTTAGTAAGGTGTGAATATGATTTGAATACATAAAATAAAATCATTTAAGTCATCAGAGCTGCTATAATTGCAAAATAATAGGGCATATTTTTCCCAGGGACCTAGGATTCCCAATAAATAGGTAGGTATATCTGGATGGGCATCACAATTTTAAGGCCAATAAGGAGCTGTCTATACACAGACTGCTATCTTTTTTTTTTTTTGTAATGAGATACTAGAGCTTTCATTCTTGACTCTAGTTTTAGACTGTCTTGTGATTGTCAATACAATATCCCCTGCTTATTTTAGGGTGGAGTCACCAACAAAGCAGGCCCAGCAAAGTGGTATTGCAGCAAACTGTTTCTTTCATTCATGCAACAAATATTTACTGAGAAATTACTATGTGCTAGGCACTCTCCTAGGTGCTATGGGTATAACAACTAACCAGATTACCAAGGCCCCACCTCTCATAGAATTTAGGTTCTAATGAGGGGAGAGAGAAAGAAGACCCTCTTTAGATAAAAGTTAAGAAATGCTTTTCAGAGTCAAATATAGGGAAGCCGAACTCCGAAGGATGAGAAAGGAAGACAGTTGGAGAAAATTTGTTCCAGGAAGAGAAATAATCTCACATTGCTGTTTGAAACATTGCAATGGTGTCAGCCCAATAGGATAAGTCTAAATTGCTTAGTGTGAGACACAGATGTCTTCATGATGATATGCTTGCTTCATTATGAGACAAGGCTCCTACATCTGCAGCCTTGTCTTGAATTAGACTCCCCTTGTCTTGAATAGACGGCATGATGTTTCACACCTTCTTGCCATTGTACATATTGTGTCCACAGCCCTTACTTCCTTTCAAAAATTTGTTTTCTGGTAAACTGCTGTTGATCTTTCAAGTTTCAGAACAAGGTTCAGCTTCTCTTACTTCCTCAGTAGAACTGATCACATCCTGTTTTGCGACACCTATATTAGGTAGCTAGAGCTGTTTTAGCATTGGGCACAATGTAGAACATTTATCATTATTTATTACTAGAGGCCTGGTGCATGAAATTCCTGTATGGAGTGGGAGTGGGGAGTGTGGGGGGGGTGTCCCTAAACCCAACCTGCACCCTTTCCAATCTGGGACCCCTTGAGGGATGTCCGACTGCCCGTTTAGGCCCAATTCGACCAGTGGGATCAGTCCTCAACAGGCAGTCGGACTTCCTTTCACAATCCAGGAGTGCTGGCTCCTGACCTCTCACCTGCTGATTGCCCCTAACCACTCCACTGCCAGCCTGATCAACATCTAACTGCTCCTGTGCCAGCCTGATTGCCCCTTACTGCCCTCCCCCTGCCAGGATGATCACCCTCCAATTGTCTTCCACTGCAGCCCTGGGTCCCTCCTCTGCCAGCCTGGGTCCCTAGCAACTGTCCTCCCCTGCAGGCCTGGGTCCCCCCAACCCCCCTCC